>CM067366.1:103523912-103558807 GCA_034401795.1 Chaetoderma sp. LZ-2023a
GCCATGATCTCCATCACCGAGTTACTTATATGTGAACTAGGAAACTGATTATTGCCATTACTTATTTATTTATAAGATTACTAATGGAAACCCCATTGTACACACTTACTACATGCTGCCATGCACAGACGCACACAGAGATGCACATACACTGTACAAGCACATACAGACATACACTCACTTGCTATTAATATATACAATGAAAATTACCGGTATCAAACTGTCATATACTTTGAAATTATTTTCATTTGAAAATTTCAAATTTCAAAATATTCAACGTCGCTCTTAAGATTTTCTGATTTTTTTAAAATTTAGCACCGTAAACAATCAATTTATTTGGTATCGTGAGAGCCGAATTACGACATTGAACAAGAGTGCCGCAAACGGTGCATAATACACTGCCATGATGACACACCAATGAATGAGAGCTATCAGAAAATATCTTTTTCTTCCTCAGACACAGACAAGTCATCCTAATGAAGCGTCAAAGCGATCCGTTAAACGGTCAAGGATGTATCGTCAGGAAACCAATTTTCAAGATGGCCACCGGACTGGCGACCATATTGCATTTCGGATTATTGTAAATTTTCATAAGTTTCTTCACCAGACATATTCCAAACACCCTATTGAAGTGGTCCGATAAATCATAACGGAGATATCATTCAGAAACTAACTTTCAATATGGCAGCCCGTGGTTGGCGGCCATCTTGGAGTTCGGATAATCGTCAATTTCGGTATGTTTCTTCTCCAGACCGAATCCAACCACCCTATGAAGTTTCAAAATGATTCGATCAATGGGAACAAAGTTATCATTCGGAAACCAATTTTCAAGATCGTGGCTGGCAGCCATCTTGGATTTTGGATCATTGTCAATTTTGATAGGTTTCCAGGGTTCGATCTCGAGTTATGTCCGCTAGTCCAAGACTAACTGATTCTAATACGGAATACTTATAGACTGTTGGTCACAAGTCTGGTGGACTAGTAGAAAATTTCTGTCAAAATTATCCATTACTCGCAAAAACGAAATATTCCATGACGTTGAGAAAACTAATGCATAAGTTTCATGCAAACAAGCAAACTTTACCCGCTTAAAATTACCGCAGAAGCTATATATGTTAAAATCTATGATAGCAGTGCCTGTTCATAGTCGATAACCATTCTGGAGCGTTTGCATTTAATTCACGCTCGGCTTTTTTCGGTTTCTATATGATAGGACATAAAAGATCCGAAAACAACCGAATTGTGAAATTGCTTAATGTGTGCAAAAGTGCTGACATTGTAAAACGAATTATTTGGTAAATTCAGCCAAGAGGGATACAGGAATTGCTCATTGCCTGGTAGCCGAGTTGCATGGCTTATGAATTGATCAGTAATTATGTAGAATTCATAAAATTGATTTTGACCGATACGGACATATCTGGCATATGTATATGGCTTGGAAACTACATATAATATAGTATGACGATTAAACCAACGCGAATATCTGTACACTCTACATTTAATAATTAAACTGTATACTGATGACAGATTTTGCCGAAGAACATACACACTCCCAACCTTCCCGACGAATTGAAACTTCCGGTTCATTTTGTCCTAGACGGGGATATGAGAATTGTTATTATCCCGGAACACTGTCGTGTCGAATTTAGTAAATTGTCTATATCAACCGATTTTGGGACAAATGTTATGATAAAATGTGTTAAATTATCACTAAGCTACTATTAAAACATCGTGAGCACGCTTTCTTGACAATACAATTCGATATTTAATCATTTTACGGCTTGAATTGACGACTTTTCAAAGATAAAATGGCGGTAGGATAGCGATAGTCAGCCTCAGGAAGATCAGTTTTTATTAATGATGTACCCTCATTAAATAAAGATTACTATTATTATTATTATTATTATTACTAAGAAAATTATGCCGTTACACATACTCCAATTCAGTGACTGACGGTCTAAGAGTCTGTTTTAGATAAAATATCACAGCGCATAGTAGCTACACGGCGTATGACACCGTGTAGCCTGGTTCCCAAATAAATGCCCCAGGGAACCAAGCTCCCGCAACAGGTAGTGTACTGCGGTTCTGAATGCATTAACTTCCTGGTCAGTGTGCTATAAAAATATGTGCATGCATGTCAAGATATTGCCATGACTTGTAAAATAGTAACGCAATTTGGACACGTAACATGCTAATTCTTCTTAGATGCAAAAGGATTTATGATCATGGTGCATATTATTTAAGATGTGCAATGCGTTAATCCTGTATTTTGCTCACAAATTTAAAGAAAAAATCTTATTTAACATGACTGCGCAAGTATATTCATACGCGTGATTTGCCGATTACTGGAACTACACAACAAATTACATGTGGTGCCTGGTGCCCTGTACAATATAATTTTATAGCGCTAAAAGAATTGATAGCGGTTCCAAACTAATTATGCAATATTAAATCAAACGATAAGGGTACTAAAAACTTTGGCGAGAAATGTGAGTACCATAGGATATGTATGGTATGTAAGATTTTCCGAAACCCCCTTTAACAGGACTAGTGCTTTTATCAGTCCAACCACACTGTGAAGTTTCAAGGCGATCCGATAAATGGTAACGGCGTTATCATCCGGAAACTAATTTTCAAGATGGCCACTGGTGGCTGGCAGCCATCTTGGATTCCAGATCATTGTCGATTTCGATAGGTTTCTTCCCCAGACATTATGAGTCCAACCACCCTAGTTGCAATGCGATCCGACAAAGGGTAACAAGCAGAGTTATCATCCAGAAACCACTCTGCCGCCTCTCCACATGTCCGACCGACCGCACACCCGGACGGCACCATTACATAATAATTTTTTGGCGGGGTATAAAAATTGTGTTCCAGCCCCTTCCACGACCCCACCACCCTAGCTGCAAAATATCCAGCATTGTGTAATGTCAAACCTCTGACTGATCAACGGACTGACCGACATACAGACCAACATATATACATGTACTATAGCTAAAAATTGTAACTTGTTAAAAGTTACCAATAGATTGATTTCTATTATAAATTCACAAGATGGCATGTAATTTATATTTAGCTACAAACATCCGATGTTGTATTTGAAGCCGCTCCGTGTCGCTTAAGTGGTACAAGGACACACACCTTGTTGGCAAATGACTGCACTAAAGACACTTGGATTAAGCGTCAGTCAAGTGCAACAACACACTCTACACATATTAGATCTAAATTGAGCAACCTCTAGAATGCAACCATGAAAATTCTATATATACAGAGTTTCCTTGTTCCTCAATACACTCATCAGACAGGGAGGGGGTGGGGGCCCTTCAATATCCTCAAGCTTATTTACATCTTCAACTGGACTACAAGCATTACATATATCTATCCGATTTACTGATTTACCCCGCTTAACCATTTAACTGACTCAAGTTGGCAAAAAAATGCTTTTGTAGTGGTCATGATAAATGTCTTTTTAATAAGAATATTTTTTGAAAATTTACCCCTGGAATGACTGGCTCGATAAGCGAGCCAGTCGTTCCAGGGGTAAATTTTCAAAAATAATTTTCTCTTGATCTGCAAATGGACATTTTCTATCAGAAAATTGAAATTTTCTTGAACAAATTTGAGGGTTGCAGTGTTAGAGTAGGAGTAAATATTAGTTCTTGTGTTTAACTTGATCAATATTAGTGTGGTAAGCTCTACAGGCGCGTTCACACAGCTCACAATGAGCGTTGTAATATCATCATTATTAGGATTAACCTTTTATCTCACAAATGTGGTCAAATTTTTTTTTTAATTTTCTCATAAAATGTCCATTTGCAGACCAAGAAAAGAGTATTTTTGAAAATTTATCGCTGGAATGACTGGCTAGGTTATCGAGCCAGTCATTCCAGTGGTAAATTTTCAAAAATACTCTTCTCTTGGTCTGCAAATGGCCATTTCTCAAGACCACTGCAGAAGTCGTTTTTGGTTGATATTAGTGTCGAAGGGTTAAGAAGCAATCACTGCAAAAGCTTTCTTTATAGACTGTAGCCACATATCAGAATTCTTAGACTGCATAACAAATGTCTCAAGGCGGATAATGCTCACCTGTCTAAAGGCTTCACTATGTCTCTATATATAATATACTACTATATCTTATCTGTTGATAGCACAAGTGAAGCAGCAACTGTAAGAATCTGTCTGCTGCAAGCCACCAGGCAATAAATTTGATGGGCAATAACTCTGTAGCTGCATGATCTGGACAGGACAACCGAAAAAAACATGTTTAACCCTTTAGAACTCATATCAGCTAAAAACAGCTTCTGCAGTGGTCTTGAGAAATGTCCATTTACACACCAAAAGAAGACTATTTTTTAAAATTTACCACTGGAATGACTGGCTCGATAACTGACAATGGAAATTTCCTGAGAAAATTTAAATTTTCTTGAACAAATTCGAGAGTTAACGGGTTTAAAGTATGGCCTGCTGCTCCGCTGCTCCGATGATGCTATGCTGCTCCGCTGCTCCGATGATGCTCCGCTGCTCCGATGATGCTCCGCTGCTCTGCTGCTCTGCTGCTCTGATGCGCTGATACTCTGCTGCTCTGATGCGCTGCTCTGATACTCTGCTGCTCTGCTGCTCTGCTGCTCTGCTGCTCTGATGCTCTGCTGCTCTGCTGCTCTGCTGCTCTGATGCTCTGCTGCTCTGATGCTCTGATGCTCTGCTGCTCTGCTGCTCTGATGCTCTGATGCTCTGCTGCTCTGCTGCTCTGATACTCTGATGCTCTGATGCTCTGATGCTCTGCTGCTCTGCTGCTCTGCTGCTCTGATACTCTGATACTCTGATACTCTGATGCTCTGCTGCTCTGCTGCTCTGATGCTCTGATGCTCTGATGCTCTGCTGCTCTGATGCTCTGCTGCTCTGATACTCTGATGCTCTGATGCTCTGATGCTCTGCTGCTCTGCTGCTCTGATGCGCTGATGCGCTGATACTCTGATGCTCTGCTGCTCTGATGCTCTGCTGCTCTGCTGCTCTGATGCTCTGCTGCTCTGATACTCTGATGCGCTGATGCTCTGCTGCTCTGCTGCTCTGATGCTCTGCTGCTCTGATACTCTGATGCTCTGATGCGCTGATACTCTGCTGCTCTGCTGCTCTGCTGCTCTGCTGCTCTGCTGCTCTGATACTCTGATACTCTGATGCTCTGATGCTCTGATGCGCTGATACTCTGATGCGCTGATACTCTGATGCTCTGATACTCTGATGCTCTGATGCGCTGATACTCTGATGCTCTGATGCTACATTCATCAAGACATATTCAAGAGCTAGTCAGATCCTAAATATGACAAAACATATCACAAGTCATCCATGATGCGCTATAATCACTAATCTTCTGTGGGACACTATTAATGATTTAACACTCAAATCTGTTCATGAAAATTTAAATTGCCCATTTGCAGACCAGGAGAAGACTATCTTTACAATTTTACCACTGGAATGACTGGCTCGGTTATCGAGCCAGTCATTTCAGTGATAATTTAAAAATATTTGACCACTGCAGAGGCCGTCTTTGGCTGATCTGAGTGTTACAGGGTTCAAATTGGAGCAAAATAGGATATTTGAGATCCAGGGATGGATGGATGGATGGATGGATGCACACGTACATGCATGCACGGATACGGACACGAATGCAATACTCTTTTCCACTTACATGGTGGGGATAAAAATAATAGCAGTAAGGTAAATCAAGGGATGGACGAAGCATTGATCAAGTCGTAATTAGCTCACTGATAAGTTAACTAAGCCAAAAAGAATAAATATAAAAAATAACAACACCCCTCACCCCCCCATTTAAAACAATGCTCTTTGCTAAAACGCTTAATAGTTTCTATTCGGCGTATATGTTAGAACAAATTCATTTAAACAAATGTTCAGCATGTTATTTGCATAAACTCATAACCCTGATCTGAAGAGCTAGCGAAAAAAGGCTAGATCTGTCAACATTTTTTCGGAATAACCGCGATCACACAAACACACATTCTGGCAAACATTACTGAGCTCTGGTAGCGGCGGTACAAATAAACAAAGGGGTTACTCAGTTCATCTTTCCAACAAGTACTCTCCAATACAGTGTTTTCGTGATCTATAAGAATAAGGATCGACACAATATGGCATTACCTATATCATCATACTCTATCCAATATAGGTGGTGTTATATATCTATAAGACAGCTAATTTAAATACATGCTCTTCTAACTCCATTCGCAGACCAAGAGAAGACTATTTTTGACAATTTACCACTGAAAATGACTCGCTCGCTTATCGCGCCAGTCAATTCAGTGGTAAATTGTTAAAAACAGTTTTCTCTTGGTCTGCAAATGGCTATTTCTCACAATCACTGCAGAAGCCATTTTGGTCTGATATGAGGGGTAAATGGGTAATTGTAAGCGGTTTGACGGAAGGATGTTCCATATCGCATAAATCAGCGACGACTTTTGTTCCTTATGTAACTTCAAATACACTAAAATGATCTTCACATTCATCACTGACCATCCCATATCTCAATTTCACAGCTATCATAGTACAAGATTCAGCAGGTGATTATTTTGTAACCGCTTTGACTGGACGACATTACAGCATAATTAACTCTGTCCATCCGGCCACAATCGGCTCCTGTTATGGTCTTATGGAACATGCATTTACAGGAAAAACAAGATATTTTGAAAATTTAAAATTGGAATGACTGGCTCAATAACCGAGCCTGTCATTCCAATGACATATTTACCGAAAATTGCATTCTCATGGTGTGTAAATGGACATTTAACAGGCAGATTGAGAAAACGGGTTAAAAATAACCCGTGGCGAATCCCGAGTCAATGTTAGTTTCAAACATTGCAGACCCGTGTCCTACAGTTTCTCGCACATTGTAAGATTTCAGATTTTCCAGATTTTTTTTCAGATTATCCAGATTTTTTTTCAGATCATGGCTAAAGTTGAGGAATCCTAGTATATGGTCCCATCCTTTCCTGTGAATTAAATTTGTGACAAATCACACCAGTAGTTTCCATTTGTGACAAATCACAACAGTAGTTTCCAAGATATCAACAGATCCCGAATTTGATCTGATCCAGATTCCTATATCCGGATTCACATTTAGAGTTTGGAAATAATGTTGCATGGCAGATTCCTTCACTATGTTAAAATAATAGCCAAATCAAAAAGTAGTTTTTGAGATACAGTTCTAGACACAGACACACAGGCGAAGACACGTTTGCAATACCCTCTTCCCCTTACAAGCGAGGGTAAGCATTCAACACGAGCAGTCAGAGATTTTTGTCACATTGTCAAAAGATTACCGATTCTCCAAATTTGTTGGAGTTTCCTTGATCATGTCCAAAGTTGTCTATTCCTAATGCATGGTCCCACTCTTATCTGTGTTAAAATTTGAGACAAAAAGACCAGTAGTTTCCGAGATTATTTATACATTCAGAAGTTGATCCAATCTGGATCTGGGTTCTTTTAGCCGGATCACAGCCAAAGTTTGGCAATCAGCATGCATCATCATTATATTAAAATCTGAGCCAAATCGGACCAACAGTTTTTGAGACCCATGTGCCCGCACAGAGACAGACATGATCGTAATACCCGCTACACCCCCACCAGGGCGAGGGCAATAAACCTTTCTTGGTCTAAAAATGAACATCTGAGAAAATCAAATTTTCTTGAACAAATTTGACGATATTAAAGATTACCCAAATACGTCATCTATTACATTTTACACTTACCTGTCCGACTGTAATAACTCTGGACCTACTCAATATTTTGAAAACAATTTGACTGAAAGTTGGTGGTGGCTTTATTTTCAAAATATTCAGCATATCCGGGGTTAAACCCCATGGAAAATGTAGTCTGCAGAAATTCAGCAGGCAGACTGAGCTAACTATAAGCTATTGCATCCTGGTACAGATACATGTGTATTTTAATGAGAAATGTTCTATGATGAAGTGAATATTTCGTTGAATAATTTAAAAAGCTAATTTGACTGGAAACGGTTGCTGCCTATAATAAGAGCAATGGTGTTCCAGTTAAATTAGATTCAAAGTAATTAACTTTTTTTTTTGCATACAGATAGGTAAGAAACACTACCACTCTACTTTATCAGTCACAAAGTGTGTTCGTAATATTACCAAAAAAACTATTATTTGGATACAACCGAAACTACTCCTCTATAACACAAAAACTCAAAACATCTTACGGAAATATTCTTAATCAGAATATGTCAGTCCTCTGATGAGAAGCCATAACAATGGCACGAAACGCTAGTAGTCTGGATCAACATTGGACCGTTTTCTCTAACACGCTAAACAATGACCGACATACTCCTTTTTACCAAAAAAAAAATAGCTCTGCAAAACCTAGCTAGCAGAGCCACAAAAAATCACTGTCATCCCCCCATTATTCCTTGCCCAAAAACCACCCGCTAAGTATACAAACAGAAAGCAGCAGTTATGTATACAAACAACCGGGTATATGCAACTAATAATATACACATACACTCACACCTTTGAGTACATAACAAATAGCCAACCGGGTACAACCGTGTATACAGGAAAGCATACCCACACAATCAAACGGGTATACAATGACAAGAACAATTAAAAGCTACCCCAACAACCGGGTACAAGTACACACCCAACCGGATACAAACGGGTATAAGTACACAACCAAACGGGTACAAACGGGTACATTTGGTGTAGCCAAAGGGTATAAAAGGAGCGTGCAAACAGCACACTGGCATCCAGACTCAACTGACACCTCAGTTCACGTCAGGACAAACCAGAAGCAACGCATCAAGCTTTTAGAAAAGAATGTTCAGAAAGCAGATCATCTCTCCCAAATTTCCCCATACATTCATAATTATTTATGCAAAAATTGATTTGTGCTAGCAATGATTTAATTCTGGAATCTCTGTAATAATCTACATACATCTTAAGGCTTGTCGCATGATTTATGACACAGAACTATATTCAAACTAAATGCTGATGGGCAACTATATTCTGTGGCGAGGGTTTGGGTTAATGTAACAGTCCATAAAGGTGTGCAATAGTTGTTCTGGGGTCTTTTAATTCACCATTTAAGAAATAGAATTTGGTTTTAGATTCAACTACAATGTGTGCAGTTGATAAAGTGCCACATGTAATCACAACAAAATCTCCACACTATTATCAACTTTTACCTTTTGACCCCTGTTCCCCAGTGGTGGAATCTCACATTAGATGGCATCTTGCAAGCCTATATCATACCGGTTCTTGGGTAACTAACATAACAAAGTTGCTTGAATTCCACCAAAAGATTGTGAAGGTGATGATAGCAGGTTGGAGACAGACAGACAGGCAGACAGCCAGCCAGCCAGCCAGCCAGCCAGCCAGCCACATGGACGGATGGAGGTGATTACAATATTCCAAATACTTAGGGCAAAATGAGTGAATAATTAATATGGCACCAGCTGAATTTATGAAATTGAAAATCATATAATAACTGCCACAATTGAGTGATGATATATACTCACAATAACGCTTGAGCATAGATTTCTTGAAGCTACTCTCTCCTTCAGATTGTGGCGATGAGGGAACGCTGTCATTAGACGATTCACGGTGGCTATCTACGATTACACTGAATGACCGTTGTGGTACATGTGGTTGGTGATGAAAGCATAGCGGTGCGAGGCATGGTGGCTTTACTTTTAACAGCGGCAGCGATGGTAAAGGCGGTGAAAGAGCACATGATGAATAACCCTCGTCTTCTTTGATGAACAATTTCTCTTGTTTGATGCATAATTCCAATGGTTTCTCCTGCTTGATGCATAATTCCAACGGTTTCTCCTGATTGATGCATAATTCCAACGGTTTATTATTAGTCAGTGACTTTTTAATTGATAAATCCAGAACAGGCTCACAGTAATCCGACTCCATTTCACTCTGTATTCGCCTGCCATCCATATAAGGGCGGACAACTGCCACTGTGTTACAGAACATACTCACCTGAGTATCCAAACCTGTCTCATTATCATGACATAACGATCAATAATAAGCAGTCGTATTATTAATTACTGGCACCAATTCAAACATCGTTAGTGCAATTGTTACTCAGTCACCGTATATTAATAAATATATATCCATCATCTCTGCTGCTGCTAAACCCAAAGAATAGTTTAATAAAGTCTCTGTAGAAGAGCTCAATCTAGGCTTTATAAATCCTGAAATTATATTTCACTAGATTAAAATCAGCAAGCTTTAAGCATTTCCTGAGCACATATATTACAAGTGTAGTAATAGCTGTAACAAAATCATATCATTGACACTGACACATGCAAAGCAAACTATTCTAATGACCATCCTCCCCCTCAGCCATCATTGCCTCGTCAAGATTCAGTTTGCTAGCTGGCAGAGATACGAACACCATTCACTATCTGACTGCTGCATTAGCAACCACACACTAATCTCAATAGGCAATAATTATGAACCTGATGACTATTTTGAAAACAATTTGACTGAAAGTTGTTGGTGGCTTGGCCACCAACAACTTTCAGTCAAATTGTTTTCAAAATATTCAGCTTATCCAGAGGTAAACCTCATGGAAGATGTAGTCTGCAGAAATTCAGCAGGCAGACGATTAATCCCCATTAGAAGTTATGAGCTATTAAATTACTATGCATTTAATATGACAATTTATCCGACTGACCATTTATCCGACTGACCCTATTTCCTATCTTTCTATCTATCTATATATCTATTTAGAACATTTCCTGGTAGCTAGTTAGACAAGGCTTAGGAAAAAATTATTTTTTTCAAGGATCTTGAGAAATGTTCATTTGTAAAGAAAATGTTTTTGTTTTTTAATTTACTGCTGGAGTAACTGCCTCGATAATCGAGCCAGTCATTCCAGTGATAAGTTTTTTTTAAATCTTCTTCGTCTGCAAATGGACACTTGCTATGAGAAAATTAAAAATTTCTTGACCACATTAGGGTTAACTGGTTAAATGTTTGATATATTTATATTTATCAAATAAAATATGCTATGATAAAAATCACATTTGATAAATAACTGTTATCTAGACATGTTATCACCTGTTCATGTCTATCTTACAGCTCCTAGAACTAGAAGTAACCCTTTCAACGACCGAACCCACACAAACTCATTGCAAACAAAATAAGCGGTTGAAAAGTTTTTAAAATAATTTGTCTGGAACCTGTTACTCTAAGTAAAATTAATCGGAAACTATTCAACAAAATAATTCTTAAATTGTAACTGGTAAAGATTAGATCCTATTATATTTTTGCTCCAACACTAAAATAAAATCCGTGAATACTAGCTAGTGTGATTCAGGTAGTTGTTAGTAGCTTGAAATGACCTCAAATAGAACTACTCATTGAATGTCTCTCTGTGCACTATCCATGTGAGCAAGGTGCACACACTCTGCCTGGCAGCGGAAAAGCTTTCTCAATGACTGTCCCCTTACACGCTGAAGTTGTTCCGCCACTGTGCACTCCCAGCCTGGAACAGGGCAGATTGTGCAACAGTTGGTTTTAGGTTATTTACGGCTCAGCTCTGTTGTCCTCCGCCTGCTCCACAACTGTCTACTCAGTAAATGGCTCACTCAATCCAATGTGCCTCTCTTTTCAGTGATCCCATTATGTATCAGGCAGCTTGTGTGTGTACATAAACCTTAATACAGCATATAGTGCTTCTAGGCCTTACTCCCCCTAACCACTGTAAGTGTGCCATGCTCAGCTGCCTTGGAGTTCCTACTATGTGGCGCGCTGTTGTACACTGCTTATTGTATTTATAAACCTCAGCCGCAACACCATATATACTAGATATCTCGCCTATCCCGGAGAGAATCATACAGTTGATAGTAGACGTACATCCATCTCAGAAATATATACAAATGTATATATGAAAGACATGCATGTTTGCGTGCGCACAAACTTATCTACTTGTACATGTATCAATGCAAACTTGGATAAATATTGTATTAGTAAATGTAGTAAACATGAAACAACACAAATCTAGATCAATTAACCCTTTAACACTCATATCAGCCAAAAACGCCTTCTGCAGTGGTTCTGAGAAATGGCCATTTGCAGACCACGAGAATTTTTTAATGAAAATTTACCACTGGAATGACTGGCTCGATAACCGAGCCAGTCATTAGTGGTAAATTTTCAAAAATAATCTTCTCTAAGTCACCACCCCCCCCCCCCCCCCCACCCGCAAACCCAGAATATGATAAGATGAAAGGGACAGGTTTTTTATTCAGTGGTAATAAAACTAATTTGACACTAATTTCTTACTGCCAATGGAGCATGTTTTCCAAGTTCATATTAAGGCAGATCTATCTGACCATCTTAATTATAATCTGCCTGCTGAAATTCTCTATATTACAGTATTTTCCGTGGTGTTTACATTTGGATATGATGAATATTTTGAAAACAACTTGACTGAAATTTGGTTTGTGGCTATATTCAGTGCAGATCCAGAGTTATTGCCCATTGAAAGTACTATCTGGTGGCTTGATGCGGTCAGTTAATTAACCATTTAATGGTCAAATTTGGTCAAGAAAATTTAAATATCTGCCTATTGAATGTTCATTTACAGGATTATCGAGCCAGTCATTCCAGTGGTAAACTTTCAAAAGATTATATTCCCGTGGAAGTAAATAGACATTCCACAAGACCATTTACAAAGGCCAGATTTGACTGGTATGACCATGAAAGGGCTAAGGCAGAGCTGACCATATTAAACTCACTATCAACGGCTATTTGGAAGGACATGACATGCCAGGTGGGGGTTACCTGAAACTGCTCTATCAGGTGTTAGAAACTGCAGCCTTGACATCTTTACCATAAAACTTTATCTAATTCTTTGATGGATGTTACAGTTAAATAGGCACACTAACATTACATAGTTGATCAGATTAACAAGAAAGTGTGTACACTCTAAGATCTGAAACCTTTCACAACATGTATTCTAATGATTTAGAATTTAAGGGTGCGAACACCATTCTAAAACAAACCGGGGGGGGGGGGGGGGGGGGGGGGGGGGGAACAGATTTAATTCTGGTGTTGATAGTTGTTATCCTCTAGAATAGCACTGTCAAGTTTTATATAGATTCATCTTTCAATAACTGAGAACTAGATTTTAAAATTTACGGGTGGGGAACCATTCTAAAACTAATCAGGGGTGCCTCGAAAATTGGGCTATGTTATGCGAAAATAGGGTTATGTCATGCAAAAATCGGGTTATGACATGCAAAAATCAGGTTATGTTATGCGAAAATTGGGTTATGTTATGCGAAAATCGGGCCATGTTATGCGAAAATTGGGTTGTCATGCAAAAATCGGGTTATGTTATGCAAAAATTGGGTAAATGTAATGCACAAATTGGGGCCATGTTATGCGAAAATCAGGTTATGTCATGCAAAAATATGGTTGTTATGTGAAAATCAGGTTATGTTATGCGAAAATCGGGTTGTCATGCGAAAATCACATTATGTCATACGAAAATCTGGTTATGTCATGAGCTACATGGCTAGAATATCCTCCCAGCAGTTCTTATGACATCTAAAGTTTGGAGATGATAGGGACCAAACACCCTCAAAGTTGGGCATCCCAAACCAAGATCTGGGGGCCAAGCCGAAATCTGGAGCTCCTATGAAGTTTTTCTCATCTAGGGACAGTGGCCTTCCGCTCTAAATTTGACATTTTCTGTTTCACAAAATTACCCATTTCGTTTTCTGTCATCTTTGTATGCCCCACCCCGAATTGAGACATGTTTATAGATAATGGAGTAGCAATTCTAAAATTCAAGCGTAGTGGGACCCTTTCAAACCCACTTGGAGGTGAATCTTCTGAATCAGGCCGAGTTACAATATCATTACTGATCTCTAGAATATGCGTGAGATTTCAGCGATGTCGGACAGAACTGCGCAACTTAGTAGTAAAAAAAAAGATCATCAGTGCACAGCAGCAACAACAATAATAAACCAGTATTGATCCACCCTCTACTCCGGATAATCTAAGAACAATGTTCATTTCTCGCATCCTAGTCTGTGACCTTGCCCATTGACATTAGAACTTTAGAACTCATCCAGTCTAAATCTGGTTTCATGAACATCTCAAGTGCAATACATCTCAGAAATGACTTACAATGTTTCCAAAACCCAACAAAAACATGTTAATTTGAGTACAATTTTGAGCACGATGTAAGAAACGTTCTGTAGAATATTTTGAACATAATTGGATTGGAAGACATTGCTGCAAAGCTGCAGCAACGTCTTCGAATCAAATTATGTTCAAAATATTCAACAGAACCTTTTAAGTTACTTCCGAGGCTTATTGTACTGTGTACAAAGGCGGCTGATAACCTTTGACTTGTACATGTAGATATTATATACAAGATATCTTCCACCGACAGATTATAAAAGCGGTCAGTTGGCACAGTAAAAGCAATATGTCACTTTCTCCGGGAGGGGATAAATTTACAAATCTTTTAACCTGTTAAGCCTTAAATTTGTTCAAGAAAATTTAAATTTTCTCCAAAAAAATATCAATTTGCAGAACAAGAGAAGTATTTTTGAAAATTTAGCACTCGCCGGTCAATCCAGTGGTAAAATTTCTAAAACAGTCTTCTCTTGGTCTGCAAATTTACATTTCTCTAGACCAATGTAGAAGCCATTTTGGCTGATGTGAGTGTTAAGCTGAATAGTAGAATTCAGTTTCAAATTAACAGCAGATAATCAGGGTATATTGATAGGAAATGTAAGGCAATTAGCTCATATTCAGACAAGTATTTCATACATTGAACATTTCTCACACGCTACTTTTTGTTGACAAGCTAATTCCCATAACCC
Organism: Chaetoderma sp. LZ-2023a; assembly: GCA_034401795.1. Classification (NCBI taxonomy): domain Eukaryota; kingdom Metazoa; phylum Mollusca; class Caudofoveata; order Chaetodermatida; family Chaetodermatidae; genus Chaetoderma; species Chaetoderma sp. LZ-2023a. The sequence goes on from CM067366.1 coordinate 103,538,800, forward strand.
TTTAACACTCAAATTTATTCAAGAAAATTTCAATTTTCCCTTAGAAAACTTTCATTTGACGACCAAGACAATTTTTGAAAATTTACCACTGGAATGACTGGCTCGGTTATTAAGGCAGTCACTCCCGTGGTAAATTTTCAAAAATAGTCTCCTCTTGGTCTGCAAATCGATATTTCTCAAGACCACTGCAGAAGCCGTTTTTGGCTGATATGAGTGTTAAAGGGTTAAAGCTCTCATGTCCCATTAAAAATATAAATATTTTCACGAGATATGAGATGCATTACCCAGCATGTACTGCCTGCACTCCATATTTGTTGTAACCATTAACACCCTATTCTTTGCATCTACTGTCTGTACAGGTCAGCCTTTCTCAGAGAAAAAGCCCATCTGCATGATCTCATGAGTTGTGAAACATCATGAGCCGTATTCACCACAGTACACCTTCCAAAGCATATTGCAATACTGTTCACTGCAAGTGTATCCATTCATGTGAGAAAATGAGAAAGCTGTTGTATATTTTGACAATATTATGTACCGGTACATGAAATATGTGTTGTGGAATGTGAATACATCCAAACTGCTGAGATTAGTGCAGGGTTTTGCCCAGATAGATGCTTAGTGGCATCAAAGGGCTCATTCCCTCTAGAAAATATCTGCATTGTTAAATGTGAGGTCACTAACATATACATGGAAGATAGCTATGGCTTTAAATCCTGTCGGCTATTGACTCGTGTGTGATGGTAATGATGGGACATTGTGAATTTTCTTGCGCTAAATGGTACAAGGGCCATGCCTCAGTGCCTCGAGAGAGAGAGAGAGAGAGAGAGAGAGAGAGAGAGAGAGAGAGAGAGAGAGAGAGAGAGAGAGAGAGAGAGAGAGAGAGAGAGAGAGAGAGAGAGCCCTGTTACTGTCTGCATTTAGCATTAATGAATTGGTCAACACACATTTATTTACTTATACACATGTACTTAGATGCTTTTCCAAATTAAACCACATGCAAATTCTGCTCAAAATGGCACTAGGCTGGCAGACAGACCCACCGACAGACACACTTACATGTACAACAGACACACACACTTACATGTATAACAGACCCACCGACAGACACACTTACATGTATAACAGACCCACCGACAGACACACTTACATGTATAACAGACACACCGACAGACACACTTACATGTACAACAGACCCACCAACAGACACACTTACATGTACAACAGACACACCAACAGACACACTTACATGTATAACAGACACACCGACAGACACACTTACATGTATAACAGACACACCGACAGACACACTTACATGTAAAACAGACCCACCAACAGACACACTTACATGTATAACAGACACACCAACAGACACACTTACATGTATAACAGACACACCGACAGACACACTTACATGTATAACAGACACACCGACAGACACACTTACATGTATAACAGACACACCGACAGATACACTTACATGTACAATAGACACACCGACAGACACACTTACATGTATAACAGACACACCGACAGACACACTTACATGTATAACAGACACACCGACAGACAGACTTACATGTATAACAGACACACCGACAGACACACTTACATGTATAACAGAACAACCGACAGACACACTTACATGTATAACAGACACACCGACAGACACACTTACATGTATAACAGACACACCGACAGACACACTTACATGTATAACAGACACACCAACAGACACACTTACATGTATAACAGACACACCGACAGACACACTTACATGTATAACAGACACACCGACAGACACACTTACATGTATAACAGACCCACCAACAGACACACTTACATGTATAACAGACACACCGACAGACACACTTACATGTATAACAGACACACCGACAGACACACTTACATGTATAACAGACACACCGACAGACACACTTACATGTATAACAGACACACCGACAGATACACTTACATGTACAATAGACACACCGACAGACACACTTACATGTATAACAGACACACCGACAGACACACTTACATGTATAACAGACACACCGACAGACACACTTACATGTATGACAGACACACCGACAGACACACTTACATGTATAACACACCGACAGACACACTTACGTGTATAACAGAACAACCAACAGACACACTTACATGTATAACAGACACACCGACAGACACACTTACATGTATAACAGACACACCGACAGACACACTTACATGTATAACAGACACACCGACAGACACACTTACATGTACAATAGACCCACCGACAGACACACTTACATGTATAACAGACACACCGACAGACACACTTACATGTATAACAGACACACCGACAGATACACTTACATGTATAACAGAACCACCAACAGACACACTTACATGTATAACAGACACACCGACAGATACACTTCCATGTATAACAGACCCACCAACAGACACACTTACATGTATAACAGACACACCGACAGACACACTTACATGTATGACAGACACACCGACAGACACACTTACATGTATAACAGACACACCGACAGAGACACTTACATGTATGACAGACACACCGACAGACACACTTACATGTATAACAGACACACCGACAGACACACTTACATGTATAACAGACCCACCGACAGACACACTTACATGTATAACAGACACACCGACAGACACACTTACATGTATAACAGACACACCGACAGACACACTTACATGTATAACAGAACCACCGACAGACACACTTACATGTATAACAGAACCACTGACAGATACACTTACATGTACAAATAGACCCACCGACAGACACACTTACATGTATAACAGACACACCGACAGACACACTTACATGTATAACAGACCCACCGACAGATACACTTACATGTATAACAGACCCACCGACAGACACACTTACATGTACAATAGACCCACCGACAGACACACTTACATGTATAACAGACCCACAAACAGACACACTTACATGTATAACAGACCCACAGACACACTTACATGTATAACAGACCCACGGACAGATACACTTACATGTACAACAGACCCACGGACAGACACACTTACATGTATAACAGACACACCGACAGACACACTTACATGTATAACAGACACACACACTTACATGTATAACAGACACCGACAGACACACTTACATGTATAACAGACACACCGACAGACACACTTACATGTATAACAGACACACCGACAGACACACTTACATGTATAACAGACACACCGACAGACACACTTACATGTATAACAGACACACCGACAGACACACTTACATGTATAACAGACACACCGACAGACACACTTACATGTATAACAGACACACCGACAGATACACTTACATGTACAATAGACACACCGACAGACACACTTACATGTATAACAGACACACCGACAGACACACTTACATGTATAACAGACCCACCGACAGACACACTTACATGTATAACAGACACACCGACAGACACACTTACATGTATAACAGACACACCGACAGACACACTTACATGTATAACAGACACACCGACAGACACACTTACATGTATAACACACACCGACAGACACACTTACATGTATAACAGACACACACACTTACATGTATAACAGAACCACCAACAGACACACTTACATGTATAACAGAACCACCAACAGACACACTTACATGTATAATACTAATTACGAGTTGCCCGCGAACAAGTTTGTACAACTCTACAAGTATACTACAGAACGGAAAGCTGTTATGTAAAGCGATTGCATCAATAGATGTGCCAAAAATAGACTCGATCTGGAAAACAAGATATTAAATTGCTATCCAGATATTTTGAATGTTTTTTCTGAAAGGGTAGAATGCGCACACGTAAAACAAGTCCAGAGGGCCGGAATCAAGAGCAGAATAAATTGCTGACAAGCCAGGAAATTGAACAATTCAAGCTAAAGTTCTATAGACCAATGGCCAGCCTTCCTATTCCAAGAAATAAACCATATAGCCCGTAATAGCAGTAACAACCTTTAATCAAATCACTGCCAAGTATTCATCATTGATCCTGGAATTAGGAAACAATGCTGATAATGGACAGCTTGGAATCAGTTATCAGACAGCCAGTGGGTAGATGAACGTCATAAGTACACATACACACCGAGATACATGTATGGTACCTTCAAACCTGTCTGTAATGGAAGAGTGTGTGGCCTATCAGGAGGTGCTCATAAAAGACAAAACACATCATTGGCTATGGTAATGTCAGGTGAAAATGCACAAGGGGATGGTGGTAGTGGTCAGAGGGTGGGGAGGGGTTGTGTTATTATTTAGATCTAGGGTGATATATTTATCCTGTCCAGGTTTACAGGACACAAGTGTATGTTACTCAATGTCAAATTAACCAATCTTCCGGAAATATATAACGTCGATTTTTCATTCATTCCGAGGTAAGGAAAGTTCCGTTGAATATTTTGTAATTAATATGACTGGGAGCTGTTGGTGCCAATAGCAGCAACAGATTCCAGTTAAATTAGTTTCAAAATATTCAACAGGTTTACTGTATAGCCGTCTTAGAAATTGATGTCCTGGTATTCCAAGGGGTAACAGATTTCAGAATTAGCAGATTTCAGGCCCAAAGGCAGGTGTCCATTAAAGACAGGTTTGACCGTATATTGTAAATAGCTGGGGCTGGCAAGAGTCCTAGGAAGTGAGCTTGTTGGTAAAAGTGCAAATATAACAAGATCAGACATCTGGTACACACATCAGCATATAAACACTAAATCGTCTACCAACATTCTGCCTCCCACAATCTTGGCACAGTTCCGTCTACAATTCTGCCTCCCACAATCTTGGCGCAGCTCCGAGACGAGCCACTCACAAGTGGTTCAATGTAGTAAATAATGTTTTCTTTCATTTCTCCTTTAAAAATGAAAAGTACCATCCTTAACTATGTATTTATCTAGTCATATATATGTATCTTTATTCAGGCATGAAGACGACAATGGAAGGAGCTGATCCGTCCTTTGACGTCATAATCAACATATGTCACTTGTTATTGGGAATCAAAATGATGTAATCTGGCACAAAGTCAAAGTCTTATGTACATGTACCAGTATGGATTGCATGTCTTCGGTGAATTTACAATTTAATAAACATTTTCTTGACTATTTCGAAACTAATTTGACTGTGAGATGTTGTTGCCATACGCCGCAACATCTTCCAGTCAATTTAGTTTCAAAATAGTCAGCAAGTTACAATGCCACCCTTTGATCAAAATGCGAAGCATACACTTAAAAAGCAACGGGCGATTGTTTCTAACGACAAACACCACATAGGAGACTTCAGCCAACCAGCGAGCAGAAGCTTGATACAGCGCCCTCTACATGTATGTGTGGCCATTCTGCTGCGGAAGTTAACATTGTCATTGCCATCACTCTAGACAGGAAGTACATGTAAGTCACGTGAATCATTTGGATGTTCGTAAGTTGTGCCGATTACTCATTTCCCTTTAGCAGGAAAGAGCTATAAGATATGCCAGAGGTCAGATTGACATGCCGTAGTTAATTAATTCATTAACACTCAAATTTGTTCAAGAAAATTTCAAATGTTCATTTGCAAAACAAGAGAAGACTATTTTTGCTGGATCTTTGTGGATCACGCCTAAAGTTGTAGGATCCTAGTGTATCCAGGGTCCTTTTGATGGTATAGACCCCCCAAACTGTAACTGGGTACCCCCAAAAGTTGTGGTAGTGGGTCACATGGGACCCCTGAAAATCTTGCATGATTGTTACATATTAATTAGTCTTATAGATTTTTGCAGAACTATACCCACAAAATCTAGAATAGGAGCCACGTAATTCATAGCTATGCACCCATGGTACTCTCTAATTCTAGCATGGATGAGAAAAACTGCATGTGAATAACAAATTTCAGTTTGGGAGCCACAGATTTAGGAATTTGGGACCCTAGACTTCTAGGTGCGAGGTCCCTGGGGCCGCCAAAATTTAGATGTCATGAGAAACACTTGAGTGTAACATTGTACCTTTTCATTTGTATGCTGCTGGTGACCTCCAGAGGTTATGTTTAATACCAAGCAGCTACATGTACCTACAAATGGCCAAATTTTAGTCTGTCAGAAAATAGACATGCCGATGCCCGTTAGTTCATTACTTTAAACTACATAAATCTTATTTTAAGCTGATATGAATATCTATTATCCTTTACTTCGCTAATCACCTATGTGAAAATGAAGGCAAAAGCACTGGGTAGGATATTAACTTAACACTAACATGATATTTGGTGTTAACACAGGCGCTAACATGGTGTAAACACTAAATCTGGTGTTAACACTAACATGATATTTGGTGTTAACACATGCGCTAACATGGTGTAAACACTAACATGATATTTGGTGTTAACACAGGTGCTAACGCGGTGTAAACACTAAATCTGGTTTTAACACTAACATGATATTTGGTGTTAACACAGGCATTAATGCGGTGTAAACACTAAATCTGGTGTTAACACTAACATGATATTTGGTGTTAACACAGGCGCTAACGCAATGTAAACACTAAATCTGGTGTTAACACTAACATATTTGGTGTTAACACAGGCGCTAACGCGGTGTAAACACTAAATCTGGTGTTAACACTAACATGATATTCGGTGTTAACACAGGCACTAACGCGGTGTAAACACTAAATCTGGTGTTAACACTAACATGATATTTGGTGTTAACACAGGTGCTAACGCGGTGTAAACACTAAATCTGGTGTTAACACTAACATGATATTTGGTGTTAACACAGGCGCTAACGCGGTGTAAAGACTAAATCTGGTGTTAACACTAACATGATATTTGGTGTTAACACAGGCGCTAACATGGTGTAAACACTAAATCTGGTGTTAACACTAACATGATATTTGGTGTTAACACAGGCGCTAACGCGGTGTAAACACTAAATCTGGTGTTAACACTAACATGATATTTGGTGTTAACACAGGTGCTAACGCGGTGTAAACACTAACATGATATTTGGTGTTAACACAGGCGCTAACGCGGTGTAAACACTAAATCTGGTGTTAACACTAACATGATATTTGGTGTTAACACAGCCGCTAACGCGGTGTAAACACTAAATCTGGTGTTAACACTAACGCGAAAGTCATGACTCGATGTCAATGTTGCGCTCTGAAACAAGCTTATCACCAGATACTAACACATACCAGAGTATTGTGAGTTTGTTCAGACAAATTTTCTTAGAGGAAACATACATTTAGAGAAAACACGATTTTTCTCTGTCTTATAAACCTGTTTTACACTTATCATCTGAAAATATATTGCCATATCATTACCAGAGATCTGACAATAGGCTTGTTACACATTGACAATAAACGTGCAATAATAGACTGACAACACACTGGTAATAAGAGGAATTTTCATAAGGGTTACGTTACGATTATGCACCTCATTCCATCAGACAAAATAACCACAAAAGAGTTTACAGGGGAAGCTCTATGCAAGCTCTATTTTCAATATTTTCTAAGAATTCTTATTGTCTGAAAGAAAAAAGGGAAAAGGAAGATTATACTCCTCTCAACATACCTGTGTTGATTGAGAAGTGAAAGCGTTCACCTGCTTCACAATCACTTCTTTGTTACAGGAAATTACATATACCTTATATTACTGGTGGTGTCCAAATTATTCCATAGCTAATCACAAAATATGACATGTAATTTTGACTAAAGAAGACCAACCTTTCTCCCATGCTACTGTCTATTAAGTACGTTATCGCATTTATGTACCACTTACAGAGCGATATATAGCACTGTTAATAAGGAAATATGCAAGGTAATTTAGTGGCTAATTACATTATGCAACCACTGATTAACCCGTTAACACTCATATCGGCCAAAAACAGCTCCCCCACAGTGGTCTTGAGAAATGTCCATTTGCAGACCGAGACCATTTTAGAAAATTTACCACTGGATGACTGGCTCGATAACCGAGCCAGTCACCAGTGGTAAATTTTCAAAAATACATGTAGTCTTGGCCTGCAAATGGAAATTTTCTATGAGAAAATTTAGATTTTATTGAACAAATTCAAGGGTTAAAGAACAGTTTTTCTATCCCATATGTTATTTCTTGTCTGTAACTTTATAGTGCTAATGTCACTGTGTACACAATAATAAGTGTTGCAGGAAGGTTGTGGAGTATTAACCATTTGGCTGTACACAACATTAATTTTTACATTAAAGAGAAAATGGTATTGTGAACGGGTCTGTGCATCTCCGGGTCTGTCTGTGCATCTATACACATCAAAAAAAGTAAGTTCCCCCCTAAATATGGGCTAATATTTTCCAAACTATACAACCGAGTGTAATGAAATTTTTCACAGATCATCAATATGACTATAAGAACAATCTCTGCAAATGATTACAGTCTATGATGTGTTACGCCTGCATAAGCATGCATTGAATGAAAATTTGCCCAATTTAAAAAATTTGAATACAGATTTTATTCAAAAACAAGAAAATCATAACAACAGCTAGAGTGCAAGATACAGATCTTGCGGGTAACAATATTCACTATACATTAATTTCATATCGGGTAAAGCATAATAAAGATTTCATTAGAAAATTTCAAATCTGTTAAATCTCAACAAAGATACAACTAATGACTTGACCACAGTTAATAACGCGTGTATCCACCATTATTCGCTATCACGTTGCGACACCGTGCTCTCATGCTGTTGATGAGACGGGTGATCCTCTGTTGTGGGATCGCCACCCACTCTTCATGTAGCAGCTGATGGAGGTCGCCGAGGACGGTGTCGTCAGTAACTCTCCGGTACACAGCTCTCTTTAGCTGGTCCCACAGATGTTCAATGGGATTCAGATCTGGCGAGTTAGCTGGCCACGGGATCCTCTCGATGCCATGGTTTGTCAGAAAGTCATTTACAATTATTGCCCGGTGCGGACGCGCGTTATCATCCATGAACTTGAATTCATCCCCTATTGCAGCAGCATACGGCAGTACATGTGGCTCAAGGACCTCGGCGATATAGCGCACAGCATTAATGTTACCATTGATTGGTATAAGTTCTGTCTTTCTTCTAGCGCGGATACCTGCCCAAACCATAACGCTTCCTCCGCCGAATGCTGTGGTTGGCTGTACACAGGACACAGTATACTGTTCACCAGGGCGACGCCAAACCCGCGACCTTCCGTCAATGTGATGAAGAGTAGCGCGTGTCTCGTCACTAAACATGACATTTGACCACTGTTGCCTTGTCCAACCTTCGTGGTCTCGTGCCCACTCAAGCCGGGCTTGTTTGTGTCTCAATGAGAGGGCTGGCCTCTTAATCATGCGTCGAGCATGCAGCCCAGCGGCGTGAAGACGGTTTCTAACAGTCTGGTCACTGCATCTTCTGGCTCCAGCTCCAGCAGCTGCATGTAGCCGATCATTGATGGCGCGCGCTGTGGACGTTCTACTACGGCGTGCTGTATTTGCTACAAAACGATTTTGGCGTGGAGTGATAACAGTGGGCCTTCCACTTCTCTGCCGGTCATTCACATCACCATACTGTTGGAACTTTTGCCGTAACTTCCTGATGGCATTTGGGCTAACACCCATTCTACGCGCAATTTGCTTCACAGCGAAATTGGCCTCCAAAAGGCCAATGGCAATTGCCCTATTCTGGTTGGACAAACGTGGCATTATCAAATTACAGAACTCTGATCGCGCTAACATGTGTCTTTGCACAACTAGTGACAAAATCAGTGATATTCCTCTAGCAATGATCATGTCTAATTTCAGAATTTTTGAAATGGATCAAAATGTCATTTAGTGCGTGCTAGAACAGGCACGACTGACTTTCTGCGGGAATCGATTTCACATATCAGTGCTATAGTCGCGGCGATCACCTGTGCAAAATTTCATTACAAATAGATACATACTTTAGAAAATATAGGCCCATATTTAGGGGGGAACTTACTTTTTTTGATGTGTATATCTGCCTGGCGCTGTCTCAAAAAATACCTATCCGATTTGGTCGAAATTCAACGACGGAACCTGTCATGCAAGAGGATTTCCAGACTGGCCCGCTGCAATTCAGATAAAAGAACTGGCATGTGGATCAGGTCAAACTCAAGATCTGTGGATATCTCGGAAACTACTGGTCCGATTTGGATCCAGTTTTAACAAATGAAAGGGTGTGATGATACCCTAGGATTCTACAACTTTAGGCGTGATCCACAAAAATCCAGAAAATCTGAAGCCTGTGTAATGTGACAAAAATGGGAGGGTGCAGGTCTGCACTCTTTGATTTCTCTCGTTATCAAGAGCTCCAATGGGCCTGTATCGCTCACCTGGAACATAGGCATGTCAACTAGAAAGCCCATCGGCTATAAGTAGAACCATAAGTAGGCCAAAATTGTAACAAGAACACAGCAGCCATGTTTTTTTATGTATCAGCTTCCCTTAAATAAACTTTAATGCCACTTAGTCTCTAATCATATCTCCAAAATTAAGTGGTTGTCGAGAATACAATTAAAATTTCTTATTGCTTTAGCATGGGCAGTTTTGGCGTGAAAAATCCAAGATGGCTACCAACCCATTTATCTGACAGTTTTGAAAATGGCAAATTTGAAATCAGAATACCCAAAAGCCCATACAAACGCAATTTCGGCTTCAAAATCCATCAAATAAAAAAATCCATTATGCCTGCCAAAACACGCTACATTTTGATTGGCCCACACGGTACAGCATCGACTTCCTTTGAACAAACCTTAACAACCCTTGGTCTCTAATCATATATACCAAGTTTCAGCCCGATCCAGTTCTGGAGTTGTTTTCTTGAAAACTAGGTCATCCAAAATGGCCGCCAAACTATTTGCCCAATCAAGTTCCTTTGAACAAACTTGGTTCAGGTCTGTCCAGATGACATTTCATTTGTCTTGAATCACACACCCCCCCCCCCCCACCCCCCACCCACCCACAGCGCATTAATTGAACATTTTTAGACATTTCTAAAAGGCGGCCAAAATCCAAGATGGCCGCCAGCCAAATTGTGTTAAAAATGTGCATACCGTTAGAGAGGAGCATATATAGATCAATATTAGGTAATTAATTAGTGTTGGGAATTGGTACTATTTTTGTGATTGATGATTGGCTTTACATACTAATCGATGATCAATTAATGATCGACACTAACATTTTCTCATTTTCACCCATTCTGAAATTGTCAATGCAATATTTATTGCATGTTCATGGATATTTAACCGTAATAATTTAAGAAATAATCTGTTGAATATTTTGAAAGTAATTTGATTGGAAGATGTTGCTGCCTAAGGCAGCAACAGCTCCCAGTCAAATAAGTTTCAAAATATTCAACAGGTTGTTGGTAGTGGTTTTGACATTACCATACTATTTCAGTATTGAGAAGGTCTTAGACTATGGACTCGTATGGAGTAATAGTATATTATAGATGTAAAAATTAAATTAAAATGGTATTGCCAAAAAGTAATTAGTCATGGGTATCACGAAAATTACTGTATCACGATACGATGTGATACACAGTTAGTGTATCATGATAATATTGCGATATATTGTGTAATTATTACAGGGAGGTGGCAGATTGAAAATAGCTGCCATTTCAAGCCCATTTACCAATCACAATTGTTGCAAGAACTGGCAAGATGTGAATAACAATGAACTCCACCTCCTGAGCCCACTTAGAGCATTTGCTAAGCAATTTCACATATTAATATTAAATGTTGTAAATATTTTTGCACATCAAATTCATCAATTGTAAATAGAATACCACTATACCTGTACATATAATCTCATTTCCCAGCTGGTGCTCTTTTTCTGATCATGAGCCCCAATTTCCCCAATTCAGTTAACAACCTAAACCAGTGTAATATACTACTGAGTACTCATATAAATATAAAATCACCAATTCACCAAGGTTATTATGTTCCAGTGTCACATGGTTTGATTGGTTTCTAAATGTTTTGTCTTGTCAAGGAATTTGTCAATACATGGTAATATAGTGAAATGACTGAGAAGATTACATTACAACCATGTAAAATAGTAAATCCTCAATTTATTAATGCAAAGTCTTTGACACCGAGTGGGACTGAGCAGTAGATGAAAGAGAAAAAAACAAAGACATTGTCAAATGTTAACTACAGCAACACCAGAAGAATCATTACTCTGAACATTTTTATTGTTGTGATCACGTGAAATAACTGTGATGATGCGACGCAAAAAAATAAATTTTCAAGAATTATTTATCTAAATGTATTTACCATGATATAAATCTTTTCAAACCAGTTTCGTTAAAATATGTTTGGTAGATAAATATTTTATTATTTATGTGGCCCAAAACAAAAGACTCGGCAAACATCGCTAATCTCATGGAATTCCGTGCGGTACATATATCAACCCCCTATTTTTTGTTCGCGTACTCCTCACTGGGGTATAATTTACTTTCTGCAAAGATGACTCGATATTACTGCGTGTATTTACCGCAATTTCGACCCAAGCAAACTCGTACCCTTCCAAGTATGGGTTTTCTCGCAATTCTGGGCTGGTTTACGGCTATTTACAGGCAGTATATTACAATTCCAAGTGTGTCAAGCAAAATAAAAATGATGACAAGGAATGTATTGCATCCGTCATCCGTTTTCAACAATTTCCCGCCCAGTAACATCGATGTTTGCTGAAAATATATATAAAATATAGCGATTTACAGGGCCAGACCTATCAGTCAGAACTTATTAGCCAGTAGATTAGCCTATTTTCGAATTCTCTTAGCCAGATATTGGTTGTCTTAGCCAGACAAGTTTTTTCTTAATTAGCCTATTTCTGTGTTTTCTTAGCCAAAGCATACTCTGTACACTACAAATCTGTCAAAATCAAGATCAATTGTATAATAATAATAATAATAATAATAATAATAATAAATAATTAAAAGAATTGTCTACTAGCAACTGATTGCTGTTTGTTATTTCCCCCTATTATTTACCACTGACAAGTTGTTCACTTCTCATCCTTATTCAAATGAAATAAATAAATTGATGCATACTGTGACGCAGGAGACCATGTCATGGATCATCTTGATCTGGGCACTGACTTCATCTGCCATGTTCAATGCAGATGCCATTGATCATGAATAATCAAATCAAAGTTGATGGTCAGCATGTACAATTAAGAGTTAGAATTAGATGCTTCATCAGGTGAGTGGGTCTCTGATCAATAAGTAATAAAGATGATCAGAAACATTTAATCATGGCTTGACCGTCATTGTCAAATAAAACTTGAATCTAGACATTTAAGTTGGGTGCATGTATATCCGCATCCTCTCTATTTACTTCGATAGGTCGCTTTTTTTTAAAACGAAAAATGTGTTTATTTTACTCTGCGATGCCATCTTCTTTCTGTCAAAACTTTTAACCAACCATGGGAGACTGTTTCAAAACGGAAACGTTTCACATGCTGTATAATCGGGAATTTTCGGTTAATGAGAGTGGAAAGTAGTGAATTCGAAAACAACCGAATGTCATTAATTGCAGATTATTTAACTGACATCGGCCGTAAGCAACTTCATTATCACTTCTACGCATCACCTGTGTTCGCAATGAACAGACAGCGAATAAACACAAATTATGGATTAAATCTGTCAAAATATACCATAGGTGTATCGATGCTCGACTAATGTAGACACTGTTTTAGTAAGACCGAATTACGAATAGTTGGAATAGCTTACCAAATGAAGTAGTTAGTGCCGTAAGCCTAAATATCTTCAAAAATAAACTAGAATCATTTTGCTCAGATTTTTTGTATACGCAAGAGCCAGTACACAATCATTATCTTTCCTTTACCTCGAAACAAATTAACTAAGCAATAAGCATAATGTAGTTGCCATCTATCTACAGGCATTTTGCCTATAAGGGTAGTATATGATAAGTATATGTATAAAACATGCAGATGGTGTGGTTTTGATTCATGATATGACGCACAACTTAGCAGATTCGTGCCCGCTACCGCAATACCCCCATCGGTGCTCTAGTAAGAAAGACTAGTTCAGGGCTAGTTATAAAACACTATGCGCCCCTAATGTTGTAACATGTACCAATATCGCATTGGCTTTTCGCGGAAATGAAATACCCGTAGTGATTTAATGATTTTCTTTTTGTGACATTCGGTAGCTTTCGGATTCACTATATTGCAATGTAATGTAGCCGAGTATAACCATAGACTAACTATATAAAGACGTGCCAAGTTGATGTCACTTGCGCAATTTGCCCCTGGCGATAGTCGCAGTAAACTATCGTTGAAAAAGCGGTATTCAAGTGGGATAACTACGTTTCGAGTAACGTAGTCATAAACATCGTTTCCATACTAAGGGCGCAGTTTACCGTGACTAACTTCAGGTGGCGCTGTTTATAAATTTGGTATTACGCCGTAGTACAGTCTGTCGCGTCTTTATATAATTAGTCTATGACTTCGGTTAGACGTGATCGTTAGTTTCAGGTTTACTGGAAACTACATAAATACGTTCGCGTTTGCAGAAAAGCTGTTCGCCAGCTCCATTTGATGAATTGTGTTAGTATTAATTTGCGTTCGCCATGAAACTCGCCTAGATTTGTGTTTTATTCGCCAGCAGTGAGAATTATTCTCAAAAACGAATTGGCAACGATGGGCCCTGATTTATGCAAAGAAAATCTACGTTGCCACTGGCCGAGTTTGTTTGGGCCGAAATCACAGAGATTTTCGTTGTATTATTTATAGTAACCGTTTTCCGTGTAAACGTTTGTAACTAAAATAAGTAAGCAGTAACTCTTTTTGCGAATATTTTGGCATATTTATCAGAATCTCATGAAATAGTGAAGATTGATGTTTTTCCACAAAAATATTGGTTCACGGCGAAAGTATCACGATACGTATTGCAGCTGTATTTGTATCGATTTATATCGATGTATCGGTAATACCGCCCATGACTAAAAGTAATCATCATCTGCAGTTTTAATATCATAAATTTATAAGAAGTCAAAATCGATTTCTGAAATCATGATTGATCCGTTGGTTGGACATGCAAACCAATCAATCATCGATTAAATCGATTAATTGGAACACCACTATAATTAATGCCTAATATTTCTATTTGCTCCCATGTTTTGCCAAGAATGCTACATGTACATGATACATGGTGGGAAAACAGCACAGGTCATTAACCCCTCTAGAGTCAACAGCGCCTCAAACCGCGCTCAAGATCATTTATCAATTAACCCTTAAATTTGTCAAGATTTTTCACGATCAAAATTTGTGCTCAGCGCATGAGCATTTTCTGTCCAGGAGAATACTGTGTTTGTAACTTTATCACTGGAATTTAAGAAAATAGTTTTTAAGCTGTGTTTTTTTTAGTGGCTTGACAGTTACCTGGTTAATGGGCAAGACATTGTAAACTTTTGCTAAGTCAGCAAATTGCATTTACAGGACAAGACTATTTCTCAAGATTTATGATTGGAATGACTGGCTCGGTAACCGGGGAAGGTTTTCCAGTGGGAAATTTTCAAAAATAGTCTTCTTATGGGCTGAAAATTAGCATTTTCTATGAGAAAATTGAAATTTTATTGAGCAAATTGAGGGGTAAAAGGAAAAAGTCGCAACTAGAACTTGTTAGACTTCAGCTTCAAAGTGTGTGGGAGGATATATTCAGGATAATCAGAGACTTGATATTATCTCTCTGCTTATAAACTAACCACCTGATGCAAGTGATAGAGACATGTGGACAGTATTGCTTGGTTTTACATTATAAATGACAAGTCGACACAAGAGGTGTTAAATCAGTATGTATTTATAAGATGTTTTACAGTAGGCACTTCCGCTTGTTAAACTTTTAACCATAAGTAAATTTGTTCAAGAAAATGTAGATTTTTGCCTAGTAAAGCCAATCTGAGAAAAAGATAAAATTATTTTGGAAAATTTACCCACTTGAGTGACTGAAGTGAAAATCTTTAACACGCAAAGGAGCTAACATCGGCTTCTGTAGTGGTCGTGAAAAATGTCCAGTTACAGACCAACAGAAAACTATTTTTTTTAATCTACCACTGGAATGACTAGCACGATAACCGAGTCAGTCATTCCAGTGGAAAATTCTAAAAAATTAGTATTCTCTTGGTTTGCACATAGACATTTTCTTTGATAAAATTTAAATTTTCCTGAACAAATCTACAGCCTAAAGTGTTAAAGCATTAGGTCCAAATATGTACATATCTACTGTAAAGACATAATACATGCATAGTACATTAAATCCTGCAGAATACAACAGTGCTCAGGTATTTCAGAATACCATACCTAGCCAGGTATTTGTATTCGTTAGGCTAGCTTAATTGTGACCTATGAAATGTAATAATATGCCTGAATATTAGCCTAAGGCAGGAGAGCCTGCGCTTATATACCATACCTATCTTTAGTACCTGGGCACGGTTACCGGAGACTTATAGTGAAAATTCTGTAATGTCACGGCAGCCTGGCCATATTTGTCATCATTTAACCCTTACTACACTGATGTCAACATTCTATCTTTTACTGTGCCAATAACAAAGGAACTGATGTATAATTTTCAACAATTTTGGTGAACGATGTTGCGGTCTATGACAGCAGCATCTTCCACCAAAATTTGTTGAAAAATTAACACCACATCTTTTAATTGAATTTAAACATTTTTAATTTTGACATCAGATTGGTAAGGGGGGATGATTAATAAAGCAGTTAGCTTTCATATATGATTAACTCTTTCACGACGAAGGCGGACAAAAGTTTAAACCAGTCGCTACAGTGGCCTTGAGCAATGTCCATTTGCAGGCCGAGAGAATACTATTTTGAAAATTTACCACTAGAATGACTGGCTCGATAATCGAGCCAGTCATTCTAGTGGTATATTTTTAAAAATAGTCTTCTCTTGGCCTGCAAGTAGACATTCAATAATAAAATATTTTAATTTTTCGATCAAATTTTAGTCATTAAAGGGTTACTACAGTGGATATATGTCTTCTTATTGAAACCTAATCTACAGGTATACCTTCATATTGGAACTTAGTGTGGATGCACTGATACTGGGACAATGCCTGCAGAGGATATGACACTTTCGGTGACACTTATTTCACCCGGGAATATTTCTATTTCCCATGATGTCAGTCCACTCCTCGGTAAACAGATACATGTAGGGTAACGAGAACTGAACAAATTTACCTAATGTAGGTTTCTAACTATCCTGTACCAACCAGTCCAAATCGAGTCATCAACCAGGAACATCTGGATGTTCCTGGAAGATCAGTGAGAGGTCAACACCACACCGGCATGGATCTATTTAAAACCAGCCGGTCATTGTTACACTCATCTTCGACACATACATGTAAATTATAACATGTATTCATAATTAAATCAAAATTATAATGGACAGATAAAATCGATAAAATGTGTGCGATAGCCAGAGTGCCAGATTGGAAATTCCAAGAATTGTCTTGTAAAGCCTGATCAGTTGTTGCGGAGAAGACTTAGTAACCATAATGGGTGGATGGAAATACATGTACATGCTCACAAGCCTAATATAAAGCACAAGACAACATGCTTCAATTTGAACTTTTTCTGCTGATAGTTTTGCAATACGATTTGACTGAATGTTGTTGCTGCGAATAGCAGCAACAACATTCAGCCAAATTGTTTTCAAAACAATTTGGCACATTTCATACTTATCTCCGATAGAAAAAAATAACTGTATCCTGAAATTCATAATAGAAATGTTTAAATAAGCAACAAAGTAGACATAAATTGTACGCTTACAGTGAGACGGGAGAACAATTGACACAAGAGCATGGTTCTGTCAAAGACATGTAGATTTACAAAAACAGTTCATTGATGTATTGTTTCCGTCACATGTCATCGATACGCGCTCACGACACTGCAGTGAACGCGCGCCTATTTGAGAACATCTTGTCACCGCAACATCTAGTACAAATGGCACGGAATCCGAAAAATCCATACCAAAGTACGTCTGCAGCGTATTGTTCAGAGATCATTGCCGCTTTACCGATGACCCGTTCCCTGCTGCACATCACACGAGGAGCGCCGCTCAACCGAGGATCGAATATGCCATGTTTTACGTCATACATTTTTTTTTAAAACATAACATTTCCTGGAAAAGAAACTAAAATGAGGATGTTAGAGTTGTTTGACTGTAAAAGTTGTGCACTAAAGCGTCTGATGAACTCACGCTAAACCGCCGCAGCATCTGCGTGCGTAAGGTGCGCAGACAATATGGCATGTGAAAATGGATGCTTTCTTTAACTATCCATCTTCTGAGCTTCTGCAGACTACGGTACATTTTACATATGGTCGAACTCTGAACCTGCTGAACATTTTGAAAAAATTTGACTGAAAGTTGTTGGTGGCTAAGCCACCAACAACTTTCAGTCCAAAAAATTTTTAATGTTCAGCAGGTTTAGAGTTATTGCCCATTAAAATTATTGTCTGGTGGCTTGCAGCAGTCAGACAGCTAATAAGTGGTGGTGGTGGTGATGTTCTATAAATACTTTCATCTCGGGTGGATTATAATTAAGGCATTACCTAGAAAAGCAGATGATCAAAGACATTAGTGACTATACAATAAACACGATCCAATTTATGCTTCCAATTTATGCTTCCAATTTATGCTTCCAATTTATGCTTCCAATTTATGCTCACTTACTCTCCACAATATCTCCATATGAGTTACATGTAACAAAACCATGCAAACTATTCCCTGCTTTTCTCTATGCGCTGAACAGCAGCAATCATAAGTCAAACAGTTCTTAAAATAACCTACTTATATATTTATCTTGCGTAAAAAGTTATGTATTTGCTGCATAGAATGTACAAGCAGAAAGAAAACAAGTACTTACCAAAGGCATAAAATTTGTATTGGATTCCAAAACTGAAGCATTAAGCTCTGCCCAGTTAAAAAAAACATTGGGTAAATTATCATTAACCCTTTCACCGATGAAATCCCTCTATCGCATTTTGAAGGCAAATATACAGGAAAACTGTTGAATATTTTGACATTAATTTGACTGGAAATTTATGAAATTAAGGTCAAAATATTCAACAGAATAAATTTTATATCATAAAGAATCCACTTTTTCAGGGATTTGTCAGTGAAAGGATTAAAATCAATTGAATCATTGGAAATTGCCCAGAAATCAAACTAATTACATTTCGTCCATGCTATTTTATTTATCCCATTAAGTTTATTTGCCCAGGCTTGCCCCTTAAACTGTACCCAGGCAATAACTGTAACACTATCTGTGACAATGAACTGGTGATTCTCATAACACACGCCTCAATGCAGATATAAAACACCTAGAGAAATACAAAACCAGCTTTTGTCACATCTTACCCCATTAACCTTCGAATTTCAAATTTGTTCAAGAAAATTTCAATGTTCTCATAGAAAATGCTGATTTGCAGACCAAGAGAACTATTTTTGAAAATTTACCGCTGAAATGACTGGCTCGATAACCGAGCCAGTCATTTCAGTGGTAAATTTTCAAAAATACTCTTTTCTTGGTCTGCAAATCGACATTTCTCAAGACCACTGCAGAAGCCTTGTCAGGGTTTTTTATGATCATGCTCCCCCCCCCCCCCTATGTTGAATCTAAGCTTACAGTCACACACACCCTGTTTGTGTGAGAATTTGAGCTAAATCAGACAGGTAGGTAGCTTTCAAATGTCTATAGATCCACATTTGGATCAGAGTTATTTGATCCAAATCATTGTCAACATCTGGAAATCTACATCCATGCAGGCAGACAGACAGACAGATAGACAGACCCAAATACATTACTCTCCACCCCTTATGGCTTATGGGTCGAGGGTAATTACATGTAATTCTTTCTAGGTCATATGCAGAACAAGACTATTTTTGAAAATTTATCACTAGAATGAATG
>CM067366.1:103559307-103606807 GCA_034401795.1 Chaetoderma sp. LZ-2023a
CACGACACGACGATGTTATTGCTTGGTTTTACATTATAAATGACAAGTCGACACAAGAGGTGTTAAATCAGTATGTATTTATAAGATGTTTTACAGTAGGCACTTCCGCTTGTTAAACTTTTAACCATAAGTAAATTTGTTCAAGAAAATGTAGATTTTTGCCTAGTAAAGCCAATCTGAGAAAAAGATAAAATTATTTTGGAAAATTTACCCACTTGAGTGACTGAAGTGAAAATCTTTAACACGCAAAGGAGCTAACATCGGCTTCTGTAGTGGTCGTGAAAAATGTCCAGTTACAGACCAACAGAAAACTATTTTTTTTAATCTACCACTGGAATGACTAGCACGATAACCGAGTCAGTCATTCCAGTGGAAAATTCTAAAAAATTAGTATTCTCTTGGTTTGCACATAGACATTTTCTTTGATAAAATTTAAATTTTCCTGAACAAATCTACAGCCTAAAGTGTTAAAGCATTAGGTCCAAATATGTACATATCTACTGTAAAGACATAATACATGCATAGTACATTAAATCCTGCAGAATACAACAGTGCTCAGGTATTTCAGAATACCATACCTAGCCAGGTATTTGTATTCGTTAGGCTAGCTTAATTGTGACCTATGAAATGTAATAATATGCCTGAATATTAGCCTAAGGCAGGAGAGCCTGCGCTTATATACCATACCTATCTTTAGTACCTGGGCACGGTTACCGGAGACTTATAGTGAAAATTCTGTAATGTCACGGCAGCCTGGCCATATTTGTCATCATTTAACCCTTACTACACTGATGTCAACATTCTATCTTTTACTGTGCCAATAACAAAGGAACTGATGTATAATTTTCAACAATTTTGGTGAACGATGTTGCGGTCTATGACAGCAGCATCTTCCACCAAAATTTGTTGAAAAATTAACACCACATCTTTTAATTGAATTTAAACATTTTTAATTTTGACATCAGATTGGTAAGGGGGGATGATTAATAAAGCAGTTAGCTTTCATATATGATTAACTCTTTCACGACGAAGGCGGACAAAAGTTTAAACCAGTCGCTACAGTGGCCTTGAGCAATGTCCATTTGCAGGCCGAGAGAATACTATTTTGAAAATTTACCACTAGAATGACTGGCTCGATAATCGAGCCAGTCATTCTAGTGGTATATTTTTAAAAATAGTCTTCTCTTGGCCTGCAAGTAGACATTCAATAATAAAATATTTTAATTTTTCGATCAAATTTTAGTCATTAAAGGGTTACTACAGTGGATATATGTCTTCTTATTGAAACCTAATCTACAGGTATACCTTCATATTGGAACTTAGTGTGGATGCACTGATACTGGGACAATGCCTGCAGAGGATATGACACTTTCGGTGACACTTATTTCACCCGGGAATATTTCTATTTCCCATGATGTCAGTCCACTCCTCGGTAAACAGATACATGTAGGGTAACGAGAACTGAACAAATTTACCTAATGTAGGTTTCTAACTATCCTGTACCAACCAGTCCAAATCGAGTCATCAACCAGGAACATCTGGATGTTCCTGGAAGATCAGTGAGAGGTCAACACCACACCGGCATGGATCTATTTAAAACCAGCCGGTCATTGTTACACTCATCTTCGACACATACATGTAAATTATAACATGTATTCATAATTAAATCAAAATTATAATGGACAGATAAAATCGATAAAATGTGTGCGATAGCCAGAGTGCCAGATTGGAAATTCCAAGAATTGTCTTGTAAAGCCTGATCAGTTGTTGCGGAGAAGACTTAGTAACCATAATGGGTGGATGGAAATACATGTACATGCTCACAAGCCTAATATAAAGCACAAGACAACATGCTTCAATTTGAACTTTTTCTGCTGATAGTTTTGCAATACGATTTGACTGAATGTTGTTGCTGCGAATAGCAGCAACAACATTCAGCCAAATTGTTTTCAAAACAATTTGGCACATTTCATACTTATCTCCGATAGAAAAAAATAACTGTATCCTGAAATTCATAATAGAAATGTTTAAATAAGCAACAAAGTAGACATAAATTGTACGCTTACAGTGAGACGGGAGAACAATTGACACAAGAGCATGGTTCTGTCAAAGACATGTAGATTTACAAAAACAGTTCATTGATGTATTGTTTCCGTCACATGTCATCGATACGCGCTCACGACACTGCAGTGAACGCGCGCCTATTTGAGAACATCTTGTCACCGCAACATCTAGTACAAATGGCACGGAATCCGAAAAATCCATACCAAAGTACGTCTGCAGCGTATTGTTCAGAGATCATTGCCGCTTTACCGATGACCCGTTCCCTGCTGCACATCACACGAGGAGCGCCGCTCAACCGAGGATCGAATATGCCATGTTTTACGTCATACATTTTTTTTTAAAACATAACATTTCCTGGAAAAGAAACTAAAATGAGGATGTTAGAGTTGTTTGACTGTAAAAGTTGTGCACTAAAGCGTCTGATGAACTCACGCTAAACCGCCGCAGCATCTGCGTGCGTAAGGTGCGCAGACAATATGGCATGTGAAAATGGATGCTTTCTTTAACTATCCATCTTCTGAGCTTCTGCAGACTACGGTACATTTTACATATGGTCGAACTCTGAACCTGCTGAACATTTTGAAAAAATTTGACTGAAAGTTGTTGGTGGCTAAGCCACCAACAACTTTCAGTCCAAAAAATTTTTAATGTTCAGCAGGTTTAGAGTTATTGCCCATTAAAATTATTGTCTGGTGGCTTGCAGCAGGCAGACAGCTAATAAGTGGTGGTGGTGGTGATGTTCTATAAATACTTTCATCTCGGGTGGATTATAATTAAGGCATTACCTAGAAAAGCAGATGATCAAAGACATTAGTGACTATACAATAAACACGATCCAATTTATGCTTCCAATTTATGCTTCCAATTTATGCTTCCAATTTATGCTTCCAATTTATGCTCACTTACTCTCCACAATATCTCCATATGAGTTACATGTAACAAAACCATGCAAACTATTCCCTGCTTTTCTCTATGCGCTGAACAGCAGCAATCATAAGTCAAACAGTTCTTAAAATAACCTACTTATATATTTATCTTGCGTAAAAAGTTATGTATTTGCTGCATAGAATGTACAAGTAGAAAGAAAACAAGTACTTATCAAAGGCATAAAATTTGTATTGGATTCCAAAACTGAAGCATTAAGCTCTGCCCAGTTAAAAAAAACATTGGGTAAATTATCATTAACCCTTTCACCGATGAAATCCCTATATCGCATTTTGAAGGCAAATATACAGGAAAACTGTTGAATGTTTTGACATTAATTTGACTGGAAATTAAGGTCAAAATATTCAACAGAATAAATTTTATATCATAAAGAATCCACTTTTTCAGGGATTTGTCAGTGAAAGGATTAAAATCAATTGAATCATTGGAAATTGCCCAGAAATCAAACTAATTACATTTCGTCCATGCTATTTTATTTATCCCATTAAGTTTATTTGCCCAGGCTTGCCCCTTAAACTGTACCCAGGCAATAACTGTAACACTATCTGTGACAATGAACTGGTGATTCTCATAACACACGCCTCAATGCAGATATAAAACACCTAGAGAAATACAAAACCAGCTTTTGTCACATCTTACCCCATTAACCTTCGAATTTCAAATTTGTTCAAGAAAATTTCAATGTTCTCATAGAAAATGCTGATTTGCAGACCAAGAGAAGACTATTTTTGAAAATTTACCGCTGAAATGACTGGCTCGATAACCGAGCCAGTCATTTCAGTGGTAAATTTTCAAAAATACTCTTTTCTTGGTCTGCAAATCGACATTTCTCAAGACCACTGCAGAAGCCTTGTCAGGGGTTTTTATGATCATGCTCCCCCCCCCCCCTATGTTGAATCTAAGCTTACAGTCACACACACCCTGTTTGTGTGAGAATTTGAGCCAAATCAGACAGGTAGGTAGCTTTCAAATGTCTATAGATCCACATTTGGATCAGAGTTATTTGATCCAAATCATTGTCAACATCTGGAAATCTACATCCATGCAGGCAGATAGACAGACAGACAGACAGCCCCGAATACATTACTCTCCACCCCTTATGGCTTATGGGTCGAGGGTAATTACATGTAATTCTTTCTAGGTCATATGCAGAACAAGACTATTTTTGAAAATTTATCACTAGAATGAATGCTTCTATCATTCTAATGATAAAATTATAAAAATAGTCTCCTGGTCTGCAAATGGACATAGATCACGGAAGAGGCTGGTTTTAGATGGCTTGATCATTAGCGGGTTATCAGCGTGGTCACTCACAGACAGTATTGTGCTCTTAAATCTAGCATATTATATTACATGTACGTATTAGATTATGAAAGTAATCATGATGATCAAGTACCTGTACACAACAAAATAATATATGTGAAAGTAATTATGACTTGTTAAATATACAGGTGCAAATAAGTACTGCAATCCTTATGATCTGGGATGTTTCAATAACAAATCAGGGGAGACAACTACATAGATGAGGGATTTAGGTGTAAACAGAACTACAATATTTTCTCTGTCCTGTACTGCGCAAGACTTCAGCAATTATCATGACATGAGCCGGTTTATTAACAAACCAAGGGAGACAACTGCTTTGATAGCGATTTAGTTGTACAAAGAGTTATCTCCCTTGTAGTGCGTGCAAGAGGCCAAGACAGTGTACATGTAGCAATGATTACATGTATGATCTGAGATGTTTTAATAACAGGCCAAGGGAAACAACTGCATAGCTGGGAGATTTTTAGTGCTACACAGAATTATCTCCCCTGCACTATATGTACATAAATCTATTATGCATTTAATCCAAACTGGCCGCTAGCAAAATTGACCAATCAAAATTCTATATGCAAGTTCTAAAGCCTACCGCCCTAGGCTCATTCCAGCCAGTCTGGTTGAAATCACCCAAGAAGTTAATGAGCAGACGATTTCATCATTTCAGCCATTTTTCAGAAGATTCAAGATGGCCACCGAACAAATTGACCAATCAAAATTCTGTATACAAGCTCTGAATCAATACCACTGTAGGGTCCTTCCAGCCGAGTTTGCTTGAACTCGGTCAAGCGCGTAATGAGTAGCCTTTTAACAGATTTCCTTAAATATTCAGAAAATCCAAGATGGCCGCCGTAAAAATGGAGCAATCTTAAATCTACCAGCCTAGTACTTTCGAGTTTGGTTGAAATTGCTTAAGCAGTTAATTAGTGTTTAAACGATTTCCCGCCATTTTCCAGAAACTCCAAGATGGCCACTGGAAAAATGGACCAATCAAAATTCTGCACACATGTTCTGAAGCGTACTACATACGCTAGGGTTCCTCCATCCAAGTTTGATAGAAATGAGCCCCGTGGTTATGTCTAGGAGCAGGCTCTTAAGAGATTTCCAGAAATTTTCAGAAAATCCAAGATGGCTGCTGGAAAAATGGACCAATCAAAATTCTGTATACGAGTTCTGAAATCTACCAGTTTATTATACTTCCAGCCAAGTCTGGTTGAAATTGTTCAAGCAGTTAATGAGGATAGCGTTTTAAACAATTTCCCGCCATTATTCGGAAAATCCAAGATGGCCAACGGAAAAATAGACCAATCAAAATTCTGTATACGAGTTCTGAAGTATGCCACGATAGGGTTCTTTCATCCAAGTTTGATTGAAATTGGCCCAGTGGTTATCGAGGAGTAGGATTTTAAGTGATTTCCAGAAAATCCCATTTTTTGGAAAATTCAAGATGACTATCCAAAAAATTGACCAAACTGTATACAAGTTCGGAAGACCACGCGCATAGGATCCTTCCAGCTAATTTGGGTGGAAATCCACCGAGTGGTTAATGAGGAGTAGTGTTTTTAAGCAAAAGTTGATGGATGGATGCCAGACGGACGCCGGCTGGATGACGGACAATCACCAAGCCATAAGCTGACTTGGCCACTCTGGCCAGGTGAGCTAACAAGAAATGACAAATGCTGCTTACCTTTTAATAGTCAAGATTGCTCAAGAAAATCTAAATTTTTCATTTTGTGAATGAGCATTTATAGATCAAGAGCTATTTTTAAGTTTACCACCGCCTCTGTTACAATACTGTGAAGACGTGACAAATTTTCAAAAAATTCTTTGCTAAGGAGATGTGGTTTTGACTGACGTGACCATTAAAACTGGGAAAGCCAGTAAATTTTGGATGAATTAAATGTTCATTCAAAAACCGTTAACCCTAAAAGCCTTAATTAAACTTGTTCTAGTTTCAATTTTCTCAAAGAAAATGTCAATTTGCAGACCAAGGGAAGACTATTTCTGAAAATTTACCACTGGAATGACTGGCTCGGGTATCGAGCCAGTCATTTCGGTTGTAAATTTTCAACAATTATCTTCTGTTGGTCTGCAAATTGACATTTCTCCAGACCACTACAGAAGCCGTCCTTGGCCAGTTTGAGTGTTAAAGGGTTAACACAGTCTAATTCTTGATGCACACATAAATAGCCTAAACCACACAAAATGTGGACATGATTTCCATTATGGTGCAGACTGGATGCACAGTTGATTAACATCATTCTAATTCTTGGCGCACGCTGCATGTCATCCGGACAGCTATACTGAGCCATCATCCTCTGTTCAACATAAACTGTAGCTAATCAATAATAAATCAAAAAGTTTAATAATCCATGTTTATACTAACCATATAGGCTTGTTACCTTGTGATCATTTAATCCTTAAAACATGTGCTAAACAACATTTATAGTGCAAGGGAGAAATCTCAACTATGCACATCATCTTAAAGTAGAATTACTTCCCTTGAGCAGCATTTCAGATTCATTGACCCAACAACTTACTCCCCTTAGCGTACCATTTGAAAATGTTCCTACAAATTAGTAACTTTGAATCTACCACAGAGAGACCACATATCTGTCTTTCTGATGGTAGCTCTTAAACACTTTAATGGTCAAGCTGGTCAAAACTGACCCTGTGCAGTGGTTTTAATGAGTATCCATTTACATGACAAGAGATGACTATATTTGACATTTTACCACTGGAATGACTGGCTCGTTAACCGGTATGATGACGTAGGTACTAGGTAGCATTTTCTTGGCCTACACATCTGAAATGTAGTTTCATTAAACATAAATTGTGATTTTCCTGATCAATCCTGACTGATAAGTGATTAAGAAAAGGTGAATCCTTATCTGGTGAAATGTTCATTTTCTACGGCCAGCGTATTGAATTAAAACGTCTGCCTGCTGGAACCAGGATGCCTGCAGACCCCATTCATGGCGTAATGTCAGGACACAACTGGCCCAAGGGGCCTGTATCGCTCACCTGGAATAATTGGCCATTGGCACAACCGAACAAAATGAGGTGACCACGTGAAAAGATTTACCAGTCTAATTTCTGTAAAGGTTTATCCAAGATTTTTTTTAATTGGCCCAGCGGTTAATAAGTAGTCTTTTTATGATTTTCGCAAGAAATTTGCAGAAAATACATGTCCGCCAAGAACGCTAAATTTTGATTGATTCATGGCGGACATGGTTTTTTATGTACCAACCTTCCATGCACAAACTTTAATGGTGTTTATAGGCCCTAATCATATCTCCCAAATTTTGGCTCAATCCGTTCAGAGGTTCTGGAAAAGTTAATTTCATGAAAACTAGGTCATCAGATGCATCAAAATGGCCAATTAAGTTCCCTTAAATAAACTTGGTTCAGCGGTTTCTCCAGATGATGTTTTATGAGTTTTGAATCATGCCGTTTCTTAGACGTTTCTAAAAATCAGCCAAAAGCCAAGATGGCTTCCTTTAAACAAACTTGGATCCCTATGCCCAAAGGATGCTTCCCGCCAAATATACTTGAAATTGGCCAAGTAGTTGACGAGAAGACATTTAAAATTTCCCATTGCTTTACTAGCAATTTAGCGTTACTACTTTTTTTTTTTTGGCAGGAAAAAAAGCCAAGATGGCCACCAAACCCTTTATCTGACAGTTGACAAATTTGAGATAAGAGTACCCAAAAATATATATAAAACAAAAATCTACATATATTCAATATGGCCGGTAAACACACATTTTTATTGGTCCACGGGGGCAATGATTTCTAATGGATCAACTTCCCTTAGTACAAAGTTTAATGGCCCTTAAGCCATAATAATATCTGCCAAAATTTAGGCCGATCCGTTCAGCAGTTCTGAAATTGTTTTCGTGAAAACTAGGCCATGAACAAACTTGGTTCAGCTCTTGTCTTAGATCATATTTCATGAGGTTTGCATCAATTCCCCAAACGGTTTCGGAGATTTTTAGAGGTTTAAAAAAAACCACGGCCAATATCCAAGATGGCCACCGGCCAAATTGGCCGATCAGCTTTCTTTGAACAAACTTAGATCCATATGGCGTAAGGATGCTTCCTGTCAGATACACTTGAAACCGGCCCCGTAGTTCTCGAGAAGACATTTAAAATTTCCCATTGCTTTAGGATGGGAGTTTTTGGCGGGAAAATGATCCAAGATGGTAGGCAAAACGTTTATCCGACATTTTCGAGATGGATACCGAACCATTTGACTAATCGAGTTCCCTTGAACAAACTTGGTTCAGCTCTTACCCTAGATCTGTCATCATATTTCATGAGGTTTGCCACTAAGCGGTTTCGGAGATCTTAGACATTTCTAAAAATCATCCAAAATCCAAGATGGCTTTGTTCTAACAAACTTGGATCCCTATATGTATGCCCTAAAGATGCTTCCTGTC
Source organism: Chaetoderma sp. LZ-2023a (assembly GCA_034401795.1). Lineage (NCBI taxonomy): Eukaryota > Metazoa > Mollusca > Caudofoveata > Chaetodermatida > Chaetodermatidae > Chaetoderma > Chaetoderma sp. LZ-2023a. The sequence goes on from CM067366.1 coordinate 103,568,076, forward strand.
AAATATAACTGAAATCGGCCCAGTGGTTCTTGAGAAGTCGTTTTAAGGAAAGGTTCATGGACAATGGACACACGATAGACGGTCGTCGCAGCATAAGTTCACTTGGCACTTCAACGTCTCATACTCTTTGCATTTAACCTAGCATGCCGTGAAAATTACATTCTGTATATATGTAGTAGCTTGATACCAGTCGTCCAATAGCTTCTGTAGAATAATTAAAATCTCTCTAAGAATATCATTGGCATGCATGGTTTGCATCCATTAAAATGACTAATTAATATATTGTCATCTATTACGCTTGTTTTGGGGAAACCGATATTCAAATGCCAACCACACCCACACCCAACCCACTGCTCATTGAATGGATGCCATTTTTTACAAGTGCTCTTTCAAACTATGAATGAATGCCAAATTCCTGAAATATAGTTTTTTTTATATATTGTGAATTTACTCTGAGACACATATTGCTAGATCAAAGTGTGGAATTGGCATAGGAGGTCTAAGAGTTTATAATTCGTGGTTTGATTTCTCTCTCTGCGCCATGCCAATCCCTCATGTTGAGAGAAATATGGACCAGTAATCTCAAAGTAAATTCGCAATATAAAAAACCATAATATCATAGGAATTTGGCATTCATTTGTGTAGATTGAAAGAGCACAACTCGCAAAAAATGGCGTCCATTGAATTTACTAAAAGTTAAAAACCTACTCTTACTGGTAAACCTTAATGAAATGAAGCACTCACGATCTGTGTTATATATTTACTTCACCGAGTCATCAACTAATTATCCTAATGAAGGAGTTCCTGGAGTTGTCAAGTCACCCCAAACTAAATCACCCAACAGCAACACAAATAAAATATTGACTACATTTGCTAAATATGATACAGTGGAATTACTATGCAGTGTTTTAAAGCATTATCTTCTGTACATAACATAACCTTAATTAGTGATAATAATGCTTGTGGTGCTACAAAATCTGTTCGTATATGGGGAGGCCATCCAGTTTATTATATAGTTCAGCGGCACTCACCAATTCCCAACGTAAGAAGCGGTCTACCATGAATTTGATTTCTCAAGTATTTTTTTCTGTACATCTGATTCCACTTGGATCATTTTATGTTTGTCGCTATGAATTCTCATGTTATGTTAATACTTCTCTCCACTTTTTTAACATTTTATGAGCCAAAACTGGTGCTAATACAGTGAGTGTATGTATACCCATCCAGGCCACTTTTGTCGCAGTAATTACAACTGTTTGATAATTCTGTTATATCGGCATATTCAGGGCCCGCCCTGGGTTTCACAGAAAAGGAGTCCATGATGGAGTCAGTTTGCCAAGATTTGGAGTCAACTAAGAAAGTTTGGAGTCATAGCACCCAACTCAAATTTTTTCCTAAAGAGATTTTGAAAATCTAGATGCTCTCTGAGGGCTTCTCCTGCCTTTCTGGGGGTAAATAGTTGGTTATTAAAGTGCTCTGTTTTACCCATCATGGGCATTTTCTCCTGGAATAAGTGATGACGTTCGGTTTCGAGCCAGCACTAGCAGTTGAATTAGTTGAGTCTTTTATCAATCATTTCTTGACTTCTGGTTTGTCCGCCATGATTTTGGTACTTGTGTTTCGCGAACTCGAAAGGGAAATAACTCGCGTTTATTTACATTCAATCTAGTACCGTATTTATCATATTTTTACCACGGCTACGAACAGCTACATGGCCATAAAAAAACAGGTTCCACTTGATTTTTTACAACGGATGTTATTCTTTCACTGTCGACATTTTCTTGGCTTATGACATCAACATTTGTCATGTTAATTGCTGCGTAATAAGCCAGCTTGTGAACAGAAATTAAGGCGAGTTGGTTCTAGGCTGAATTGACCAGCAACCACGGAAATAATGTCGTAAAATTCACTGTGTAAAAGTTAACGCTCTAATCGCAATTACAATTTTGTAGCACCATCTAAAATATATGTGGAAAAACGCGTTATTGTCATTATTTTCGGAGTATTTAATCGTAATGATTAAACATTGACCAAATACCGCTGACTGAATCAGCTGACATCTCCGAGCCTCAGTTAAATTTTGCTTTTTAAAAAGCACAAACACACCATCGCAGAGATTCTAATTTCATCAAATGTCAAACAAATCATGATCATGGTACTATCTCTCACAGTGAATTATAATATGGTCACAAATCACATCGCTTTTATGGATATTTTAACGTCTGTTTGTCATAGTTTGGATTGAAAATGTTAAGTATGAGCAAAATATTGTTTGGAATTTGATGCGCCAGTCTACACACCTAGATAACATTTTAAGGGTCCAAACCTGTTATTTTAGTGCGGCTGGCGTGTTGACGCGTGGGTAGCACGGGCCCTGGTATTTATACTAATGATTAATCGAATAATCGCGATTATTTTTAAATAATCGATCGCGATCACTCAAAAGCAATACTGCACAAGCTTGTACCTTAGACATGACAATACAGCTCAGAAATACCTTAATGTTTCTAAATCAAACTAGAATGTGCAGTCAATGGCACGCCATCACAAGTCGCCACGCTGTCACCATCATTGACGTTCTGCACCACCACCAAATTTTTTTGCTATTAGTCGCCATGGATGTCACATCCTTATACACAAACATCCCACAGAGAAGGCATCAGAGCAGTAGCCATCTCTGCAAAAAAACATGGTATGCCAGGAACACTCTCAATCAGGGGGCCTCTATAACCTCCTGATACTCGTTCTGGAATGCAACAGCTTTAAATCCAATAGAGAATATTATCTCCAAGTGGGCGGTACTGCAATGGGAAGCAAAGCTGCATGCACATATGCATGCATCTTCATGAGCATTCTAGAAGATAAGCTGCTACAGAACACATCACTCTCCCCAGCGCTATATGTCAGATACATAGACATCCTTATGATCTAGGAGCATGGGAACGAAGCCCTACAAGAGTTTGTCACCCACATAAATGCATCCAACCACAGCATTAAATTCCTCTATACCAAGCCCACAGACACACATGGGTACCTCCACTACTAGTTCGCCCACCCGGCCTCTTGCAAAGACAACAGCCCATCTAGCCAATTTCTTAGGCGTATAAGGATCTGCTCCACCCTTCAAGATTTTGATAGAAACAGCCTGGCCATGTAAGAACACTACGCAGCCAGGAGCTACCATGCCAAGATACTACAAAAGGCCAGACAGACAGCCTGGTCCAAGGACCACCAGTCACTTATCAATCCCACTCCAAAGGACCCATCCATCGAAAGGTCCTACAGACAAATCTGTCTGCGAATTCAACCGCACAGGTGTGATCCTGAAGGACACAATCACCAAATTCTGGCCCATCCTACAGGGCACAGAATGTTGCAGGCTAGCTTTTCCAGACAAACCCCTATTCGGTTTCAAAAAGAACAAAACAATCAAAGATACGATCGTCAGGGCCAAGCTCCCTCTCCTGGACCAATCGGTCCAAGAATACTGCAACCCGTTAATCCCTTGCCCAACCAAGAACGGTAATATCTGCAATAATATGGACAAATCCAGATTCTTTAAAAGCCAACACACTGGCCTCTCCTACAGAGCCAAAATTATAGGCAACTGCCAGACATGCCATATAGTCCATCCCCTAAACTCCAGACTCTGTGGCAAACAATACATAGGAGAAACCCTCCACCCCTTTAATATCAGGATCCAAGAACACTTTACATTCCATAACGAACCTGAGAGATATGACACACCGATATCTCGTCACTTCAACAGACCCAGGCATCAAAGAAATGACATGTAGTATAGGATCATCCAAGTCCTATCCTCGGATCCAACAGATCCCAATTCCACCATTTGGAGAAGGCAGAAAGAATGTAACTGGATCCACCAACTCCACACAATGGAACAGATAGGAATCAACCTAGCGGTGTAGGAGCGTCCCCCCTTTGAATGCCTCGACCACAGATACTGCTGACATCATAAAGGCACAACGTCACTCCACAACAACCATTACTACGTTTCTCATATCTAAATACTACTATTCAAGATGTATCAGTGCACGTCTTGTACGAATTCCTATGTCTGTAAATCTTCACTATATAGACACGTCAAATCAAGGCATAACAATGGGTTGACGCTCTGGCACCGTGATCCCTGCAACATAGGGTTCATAAGGATGGGCTATGTAAAAAAACACCTAAAAATAGGGAAAGGCCTGTCAGAGGATACAATTTCCAATTTAACCAACAACCCGTGGAAGGTCATAGGAGTAAAAATAGTGGCACCATCATCAGCCTACAAAAAAAAGAAACGAAAAGAAGATCGCACTAGCGCAACAGAAGATCCAATAATCTCTACAGCCAACAGCGCATCCGTACCCCACCTGGAGGACACAAAAACATACACCCCTCCCCACCAACCCACTACCACAGGGATTGCCCACACAAACACCCATCAGGCACACAAAAAACGCCAAAACATGTACCGCCAACACCACCACACCAACTGGTTCCCCACACCTCCAGACACCACACATACCTCATTGAGCAGGTACCGCCAGTATAGGCACATGCCCTAACAAATACATCCAGTACCGCCAGTATCACCATAAGTACTGGCAACACTGGTACTGCCAGGTACCGCCAAGGAAACCCCCCTCCCCCGTCACGTGACCACCAGCTAGCCAACATGCCCATATACGGTCACCCACGTGACAACATCCGGGCATCCCACTGAAAAGTATAAAAGGAGCGAGCAATCTCAGCTCAGATCATTCAGACTTTTGGATCTGACAAAAGCAGACCAAGCGTCAGGCTTATCATTATTCAGTTATTAAGATACGTAGTTATCATCATCTTTAATCTGAATTGATTATAAAAGGTTCAAAACGCAGATGTCAAATAGCAATATTAGAAGGCTGGAATCGAAATGTCCATTTGTCCTGATGCCCTAAAGGGCATCTAAACCCCCCCCCCCACAGACCCCCCCTTGCTGGTTGGTCTGTTGTTTTATTAACCACTATACTGTTCAATCACTACTTGCCAAATCAATTATCTGCATTTAGCTACCAGAATAAGATTTTTATGCTTGCATACACTCCTCCCCATGCCTATTCCTATAAATATGGACCCTCAACCAGGCTACTGGTTAGGTCCATCTCCAGTATATTAACTGATATAGACTGGCACCAGTTTGTACTCACTCCATAGTGATGCTTGTCACTAAGCGCGCTTGCGCATGCGCACTGGAGCCCAAATAGGAAACAGATTTACTTTTCAATTATTCTGCAAGCAGAACAACTGCACAAATATTATCAAATTTTTTTTATAGCTTTGCGCTGTCAGCTTACACTTGAAGGACTTGCTCACGCTAAGATATGCCTATTATGAAGTGTATCCTCCCAAAATTATGTTTTTGGAAGTATTTCGTGGTTATATTGAACTTTATAACTATGTATATAAATGTTACCGGTTTTCGTGGTAACAACTTTAACATGCCTAAGTCATCATCATATAAAAACACTCTTACTCCAGTGAGCCTTTAATCACTTTCAGTTAAACGGGAAAAAAAATTAAAATAGTGCTTTCCAAGGAATTACATTTATTTCCCTTTGATAGGAAACAATCTTGGATTTGAATTTTCCGGCCTTTCTTTGAAAGGCGTTTGCTGTTTCTAGACTCCTTTTATCGAAATTCTAAGTTGTATGCTTCTTTCGTAATCGAAAAAATGTAACCAAAGCAGGTGGTAACTTTGGATTGTAAAAATTGCTCATTTTAGGTGCTAAATAAGCGCAAGTAAGTAATCTAAGAAAGTGCATTAAGGAAGCTTGCAATTTTTATCACTACGATCAGTAATTGTATGAAAGGTTTCTTGTTTTGACCGTATTTTGCTCAAAACTTTGTCAAAACCTTCAGAACTGTCAATCAAAACGTGGCTACTGTGTAGATGCGTTCCATGCAATGTTACATCATAGAACGAGAGCGATAAAAACAAATTCACAAATTTCAGTACTCACGAATTTAAGCAGAATCAGAATCAGAATATTTTATTGGCATGAATCTACATACATATAGATATAACCAAACATCAAGTGACGTGAAATATGTACATGACGGACAGAATATGAGTATATGAATATATAAAAATATATATGTATATAAATATGCAATCTATATTATTTACTATTTACAGAGCACTGGAAGTTACATTATCCTATTGAGCGTAGAGCGTTTTTATCCCAAGAATATGGCTTGGTACTCCCAAAACGAAACGCAGTGGGTCCGTAGGTCTACTGAAGTCATGGATGGTTGAGAAATACTAATTAATTATTTTGGAGAAAACTGCTCACACTAACACTTTTAACAACCAATGAAATGGTAAGTGGATTCATTGAGGTGCGTGCAGGTACAATCTTTACGTTGAATATTTTGAAATTAATATGACCGGAAGTCATTATTGTAATGGCTTCCAGTCATATTAGCCCCAAAATACTCAAGAACTCTTGCTTGTAATGAGCCCTAGGTTCAAGTTTGGGATCCATTGACTTCAGATTGTGGGGTCCCTGTGACCTCGAAATTTAGATACAATAGGAAACAATGAGTATGGATATAGTGGAAGACAATAAGTATAAGCAACTCGACCATATATAGCATTATGCAGCAAAATAAACAACTTTGAATTTGAACATCTTCCTAGCTATACATGCCTGGAATGATGCAAACATCCCTATCATGATAATGCACGTTTCTGAGCCATTATTGACCCACCACCTGCATTCTCAAAGGCTAGACTGTGAACCTGTCTGAACATGACTTTATGGATAACTCAGGCTCACTGCCAGTGACATACTAGTTAGATGTGAATCAACGTCGGAAACACAATACTTAATAGCGGTATTATTGCTTCCATTTCACGAAACAACACATACGAAAAAGCAATGGCACAAGAACTTGAGTGAAGAAGTCCATATGACAGACACAGAATCTGAGAATGATAGATCAAAGATCAACAGATCATTCATTCACTGAGTTATAGAACTGCAGTTAAAGTTTGATGCAATATTGATGAAAGCAATAAATTAATAATGAGGTCGATTTATAATAAAATAAAATTGTGATGAATTCAATAATGTTGTCGCAGTTTCAACTACATAATATAAAATATTTCCGGGTACGGACATCATGGCATGGTAACTTTAGATTTTCTAACAAGCGTACTTCCTGGTTCTTTCAAAGTGATAACATAATGAGTTTTCGCAGCATCAATTATAATTAATAAACGTAAATAAATAATCATATTATATTGACAGTATTTTAACACATGTCATAATAATTGCTATGTTTACCTGCTTGGATGAGCAAATCTAAACTATTTTGACGGCGTGTACACGCGATCTCGGCCATTTTGCAAAGTTTCAGTAGTACAAAACTCGTTGCTGGCAAAAGCCGGAAGCAAAGTTACTAGTCAAAATAGGTCCAATAATATTACTGTCTAAGGCGAAAATTTTGCAATAAGATACGCCACCGTTGAATAATTTGTTGTTGGCAGCGATGAATAATTATATAAAAGTATTTCAATGGATATGTTATTATTTGTTTTCATAATAGTAACGGACGTCATTAGCGTGGAAGGATAGCGTAGATGCGTGATTCGGTCGGTCAATGACAGAGGCGCGTGCCGTATGTTTACGCGAAACCCGAGTCTTGCTCGTCGGAGTCGTTTTCCGCAATGCATAAAGATGTCTTAAACGAGTCTACTACCCGTTTCTCGATTACGGCTTATTTAATATGCGATATTTAGGACAGAGTACTCGGTACTTATTGATAAAGTAACAAAAACATCTCTAGTTTTCAAAAAGTACTAATGAATAAAGTTTGGATAAGTGGGTTTGTTTAGGTCTACATCTTTCTTGAGTGCAAATTTTTTTCATTTTATCGGTTTAACCATTTACTGACCATATTGTGTAAAGAAAATCTAAATATTTCCTTATGTCCATTTGCAGGCCAAGAGAAGACTAATTTTGAAACTTTGACACTCGCCTGCCTGGCTCAGCACATTGAATTTGATGTGGTAACTTGTCAAAAATAGTCTTCTCTTGACCTGCAAATGGACATTCCTCAAGAATTTTATTGATAATTCAGATTCAAATTATTGTTATTTTTATTGGGTGGGGGGGGGGGGAAGGAGAAGTGGAGTTAAATTTTTGATTATATTATTTCATTATTATTGTTATTTTTATTGTTGGTTTGGATGGGGGAGGGGTGGAGAGGTTGTCATCAAAATCTAATTTAATTCTGGATTTAAAACCTAAGACTAAAATTGCAAGAATTAATCGCCATATGTTACTCAATGACAGTCTATCGCTGGACTTCACAGCCTCAGTTTAATTCAGTCTTTGGCAATTAGACCAGATTAGACCAAATAATAAAAACAGCTAAGAAAACATATTATCACAAGAAATTTGAACAGTCTAAAAATGGCATAAAAGAGACATGGAAAACCATTAAATCACTTTTAAACAAGACAAATACGGCACAACAGACACAATTTCTTCACAAGAATAAGGTCATTACCGATAAATTCGAAATTGCCAATGGATTCAATGATTATTTCATAAATATAGGACCAGAACTTTCGAACAAAATCCAATCAACATCCAAGAAAATTTTTTCTGATTACCTTACAGGCAGCTCTCAATCATCATTCTTCGTTAACCCTACTAACGCTGAAGAGAACGTTCTAAACAAACTCAACCCAGCCAAAAGTGCCGGAATCGATGGTTTTAAGTGGCGCATTTATAAAACCTGTGTTATGGATATCCTTATCCCACTTAGTCACATTTGCAACTTATCCCTAGCACAAGGCATTTTCCCATCAAAACTAAAAATAGTACGTGTTACACCAATTTATAAAGCCAAGGATTCTACTAACTTCTCAAACTACAGACCAGTCTCCATACTTCCACTTTTCTCCAAGTTACTAGAGCGCCTTATGTACAATCGACTGACAAATTACCTGGACAAAAAGTCCATTTTATACAAATCGCAATATGGATTTTGTGAGAAACATTCAACAATGCATGCAATAGCCGAAATGACAGAAAAATTATTGAATCACTGGAAAAAAAAGAAGTATAATAGGCATCTTCTTGGACCTTTCAAAAGCTTTCGACACTATCAACCACCAGATCTTACTAGAAAAACTTGCCTATTATGGTATAAGAGGCAGTGCACTCACCTGGTTCCAGAACTACCTAAGTAAAAGAACACAATGCGTACAATATAATGAGATATGCTCTGAAAACAGGCAATTAACTTGTGGTGTTCCTCAGGGATCTATTCTTGACCCATTGCTGTTCCTTCTTTACATGAATGTAAAGTAATGAGAGTATATTCAAGTCAGAAAAGCTATTAAAACTAAAGGACATAGGCAAACTACAGATGTACACCATTGTAAAGGAGTTTCACCACAATACATTACCACAATCCATAGCCTCCAATTTCACACTAAGCACCGACATCCACAAACACAACACTAGGACAAAACACAATTTACACACTCAATTTACACGAACAGAAATAGGAAAACGACGAATTACAATAGCAGCCACAAAACTATGGAACAGCACCAGTACAAAAATACGCGATAGTATATTAAACCTGAAATCCTTTAAGAAGATTGCCAGGGAATCTATGATCAACAAATACTAAATTAACATATTTATACCTGATGGTCACAGATTCTCTGCTAATTAATAATAATACAAGCCTAAGACATACCACCACCACCACCACCACCACCACCACTACTATAGATAAACTAACCTAACCTAATAATTGAAGTAATAAGTCTAAACACAAACATACTTCACAGTTTACTTTCACTACTACTACACCTAAATAGCCCACATACGATCAACGCATCTATCGATTCTTAACAACTCCAACTATCTCAACTTTATATTACAGTGATGAGCTCATCCCTGCCCCCCACCCCACCCTCAGTTGCATACAAAAGGCCTATATAATAATAAACCACTCCAAACTAAATTTAAATAAAATGAGATAATGATGTAATTAGGGAGTATATATGTATAATATATGTTTAATTAAGTCAGTAAATATGTATGTGTGTATTTAAATATGAATGCCATAAATATGTGTTTGAATGTTGTGTGTTTTATGTTTGTGCACATAGTGGCATATATCTATGTAAACATCAATGAAGGGACAACCCTACCCACCCACCGCTTAATGGAAGACATATATATTAAATACATGTATATATGACATATATATCAAAGTTTATGTCTGGACTCCACAAAACATACCAAAATAGTCCTGGACTTCCTATTATTGGCCCTGATATCTCTAAAAACAATGATTTTAACCAAATTATATGTACTTGAACCATTTTAGACATTCATGTTTCTAGCTTAGACTCCCAATAGCATTACACAAAAAGTCCCAGACTTCCTGTATTTAGAAGTTTGTTGAAACCCTGGTATGTGTGTATGTATGTGTATGTTTGTATGTATGTATGTATTGTACATTATACGTCTGAGGCGAGACTCATATCCTTTCTAACCGAAAATCTGTATGGCTAATAAAATCCCCAAATAGGTTAATTTACTGGCTAATAATCCCAGAAAGGTAGTCAAGTCCCTGTATAAGTTTTCATATCAAGATAGCGTTTCAGCGTTCTGTCACTGTGCCACTGTCTTGTGTGTCATATATATGTTAATGTATAAATGTTTTGTAATGTGTGTAAGGAGTCCATCACTCAATAGGCCATGCCTTTGATGGACTGCCTGTTTAGATTATATTTACATGTATAGAAAAACCATGAAATAAAGCAACTTTGAACTTGAACTTGAGCTGACGAATGAAGGGAGACAACTTCTGTATGATAATTAACATTCTCATCACAATCAAGGGAGGTAATAAGACAAAATCACATAATTTTGACTATTTAAATCTACCATTTTAACCTAATGTTGCAATGATGGAAATTCACTACCATTTTAAAACCAATTTGCCTGGAATCTGTTGATGCAAATTATTAACAGTCGGACTGCTGCAACCCACCAGACAATAATTTCAATGGGCAATCCCTCTGGACCTGCTTTATCTTTTGAAAACAATTTGAAAAGTTAAACTCCATGGAAAATGCAGTCTGCAGAAATTCAGTAGTGAATAAGCAGAAATACCAGTAGAATAGCTTTAACAGAAATAATTACATTCAAAATATCTAACAACTTAGTTGTTGCTTTAAAATTGAACAAGAGCTCTGTAAACGGCGCATAATACCCCGTCATGATGACAAGCCCATGAATGACAGCTTTCAGAAAACATTTATTTCTTCCTCAGACTCATCCCAGTCATCCTTATGAAGTGTCAAAGCGATCCGTTAAACGGTCAAGGAGGAATCATCCAGAAACCCATTTTCAAGATGGCCACCACTGACTGGTGGCCATATTGGATTTCGGATTATGATAAATTTCGCTAAGTTTCTTCACCAGACATATTCCAACCACCCTATGAAGTGATTCAATGAATGGTAATGGAGATATCATCCAGAAACCAACTTTCACAATGGCAGCCCGTAGCTGGTGGCCATCTTGGAGTTCGGATTATCGTAAATTTCGATAGGTTTCTTCTCCAGACCTAGTCCAACCACCCTATGAAGTTTCAAAGCGATCCGATAAATGGGAACAGAATTATCATCCAGAAACCAATTTTCAAAATGGTGGCTTGTGGCCATATTGAATTTCAGATCATTGTAAATTTTTATAGGTTTCTTCTCCGCACCTAGTCCAACCACCCTATGAAGTTTCAAAGCGATCTGATAAACGGTTACAGAGTTATCATTCGGAAACTAATTTTCAAGGTGGCTGGTGGCCATCTTGGATTTCAGACCATTGTCATTTTCGACAGGTTTCTTCCCCAGAGCAAGTTCAACCCTGCTATGAAATTTCATAGCGATCCGATAAACGATAACAGAGTTATCATCTGGAAACCAATTTTCAACATGGCCACCAGTGGCTGGCGGCCATCTTGGATGTTGGATCATTGTCAATTTTGATAGGTTTCTTCCTCAGACCTAGTCCAACCACACTACAATGTTTCAAAGCGATCCAATAAACGATTAAGGAGTTATGATCGGGAAACAAAATTTCAAGATGGCCGCTGGTGGCCATCTTGGATTTCGGATCCTCGTCGATTTCGATAGATTTCTTCCCCAGACCATGCGGAAACCAATTTTCAAGATTGACAATGATCTGAAGTGGCTGGCGGCCATCTTGAATTTTGGATCATCGTCAATTTCGATAGGTTTCTTCCCCAGACCTAGTCCAACCACATTTTGAAGTTTCAAAGCGATTTGACAAATGGTTATTATCCAGAAACTAATTTTCAAGATGCTGTGGCTGGCAGCCATCTTGGATTTCGGATCATCGTTGATTTCGATCTCTTTCTTCCTCAGACCTAGTCCAACCACCCTATGAAGATTCAATGTCATCCGATAAACGGTGACAGAATTATGATCCGGAAACCACTCTGCCGCCCACAGACCCGCCAACCAGGACAGACCGTGCCATTACATCATACCTTGCGCCAAATCTTTTGGCAGGGTATAAAAACTATGATTTCAAGATTGCATTGATCTTAAAATATTCCTCACCTGTCATAATTCAGTGTTTGAAATCATAATAGAGACCTGTTCATGCTCAAAACACCAAATTTCAATCTAAAGGGAAACAAAAGCAATCAGCCCTGCCATTTTGGGATTCTCCAGAATTGCTTTTATCACAACAAACACTACGCAATCCTAGTGTACCGTGTTAAATTTGAACCATATCTGAGCAGAAGTTTCGGAGATATCAATAGATCCCAAATTTGATCCGATCCGAATCCTAAGTTTTAAGCAGTCTGGAAATCCTCATTCCCCATAAGATCCTTTGTTGTGCTAAAATTTGAGTCACATCAGATCAGTCTTTTTATTTTTAAATACAGCTCTGAACATGCATGCACACATTTTTTTTAAATTTTACCACTGGAATGACAGGCTCGATAAACCAGCAAGTAATTTCACTGGTACATTTTCAAAAAATACTCTTCTTTTGGCCTCCAAATGCACATTCACTAAGCAAAAATTTTTTTTTAAACCCTTGACCATTAAAGGCCTAATGAAGGGAGAGAATTTTAGTCACAATCAAGGGAGATAAGAAATGATATTAACCCTTTAACCCTCGAATTTGTTCAAGAAAATTGAGCCAGTCATTACAGTGTACAGTGGTAAGTTTTCAAAAATAGGCTTATCTTGGTCTGCAAATGGACATTTCTCAAGACCACTGCTGAAGCCGTTTTTGGCTGATATGAGGGTTAAAGAGTCAAAGAAGTGGCCAATGACTATCTTTTAATGCTGATCACGCGGATTATACATAATCCCAAATTCATACACACTACATCCTATCCTATCAAAGTCCTCCCACATTCACAGACACTGGCTATCAAGCGAGATACCTTTTGTCATCTCACGTTCACAGGACATGGCATTCAAGGGAGATAACTGGTATCATCCCATGTTCACAGACATAGAATTTCAAGAATGAATACTCTTGTCATCAAGCATGCAGAGCCACTAAAATTCAAGGGAGCATCTCATCCCATGCTACCATATACTAAGATTCAAGGGACATAACTCTCCTCATCTCATGTTCACGGACACTTTATCATCCTACACTTAACACTTCAAGCCTCAAATATGTTTTTAAAAATTTCTATTTTCTCATAGAAAATCTCGATTTGCAGACCACAAGAAGACTATTTTTGAAAATTTACCTCTGGAATGACTGGCTCAATAACCGAGCCAGTCATTGCAGGGGTAAATTTTTAAAGAGAGTCTTCTCTTGGGCTGCAAATGGACATTTCTCAAAACCATTGCAGATGTCATTTTTGGCTGATATGAGTGTTTAAGGGTTCAACACTGACCTTTAAGGGAGATAGTTGTTGTCATTCCATGTTCACAAACACTGATCTTCAAGGTAGATAACTATGTCATCTCGTGTTCACAAACACTGTTCTTCAAGGGCAATGACATTGATATTCAAAGATAAGATTTTTCAGGCCACATTTATAGGAACAGATCTTTGTCAAAATTCAACTTGCAATCCCCAAAACTAGGGCTGAAGTGATTCCCACAGGGTCCTTGAAAATCTTGGATGGTTCAAGTATGATTGTTAAATATTAATTAGTTTTATACATTTTTTGCACAAAAATACTCACAGTATCTAGCATGCGACCCCTATAATTCATATCTGTGAGCTTCTAATTTTAGAACGGATGAGGAAAAACTGCATGGGATCCCATGATTACAGTTTATGACACCCAAATTTCAGCTTGAGACCCCAAGATTTCAGGGGGTGCAGTCCCTTGGACTGCCAAAATTAGATGCTATAACAAACACTGATCCCGACTAAACAGACATCTACTGACTGTCAATGAACCTTTCCAGTTTTAGCTATAACGCGCCAATCTTTATCTAAGCTCCACCCATACATCAATTTCAGGAAAACTATACAGGTAAGCTGTTGAATATTTTGAAACTAACTTGACCGGCCGCTATTGCTGCCTATGGCAGCAACAACTCCCAGTCAAATTAGATTCAAAATATTCAACATAATGTTTATTAAATGGTAGACATACAATTTGTACAACGTGATGAACTATTAAGAGTTAAAGACGGACTATATCGAGTCATTCTTGATGTCATGATTATGACATCATCCTACATGTAACATAGTTGGTTATTACATCATATGACATCATATGATAGATGAATAACCTTGAAAAGACCCATTGAGATAGGCCCTAACACTCCAAGACACTGATCGTCATGGGTGACAACTCTTGTGAATCTCCACCACGTGTGAGTGCTAACCTGTGCGACACTTTTAACCAATGTTCACAGTGATCAAATCACAGGTTTTTAGTGGTCAAGCATCCGAAAGTGGCTATTGCAGTTCATGAAAAATGTTCATTTGTAAGCCAAGAGAAAACTATTTTTGCAAAACTACAATACCACTACAACGGCTGGCTCAATATCTGAGCAAGTGATTCCAGTGGCAAATTTTCAAATTATTGTCAGTTTCTACAGATGGATATTCAAATTTTCTTATTTTCTTGACCAATATTGCTGCTTAAAGGACATGTTCTGTTAATGGAGGATTTCAGTTATAGCTATACCCCACCAATCTCAACTAATTTGACTGAGTACTGGCTCTTTGCTGCTTATACATGTAACAGCAACAGCGCCCAGTCAAAATAGATTCAAACTATTCAACAGCATGCTTATTAAATAGGTAAAGACATACAAATCGTACAAGCTGACCCGACTACTTTAAGCGTTTAAGACAGACTAAATTACGTCATTCATTATGTAATTGATTATGACATCATCCTACACGTCACATAGTTGATTATGACATCATATGGTTGATGGATAGACCCCGGAATTTCCCTCCATTGTATTCACTAGGAGAGATACAAATGTATTTCTTGTCTGTTGTGATATTCTATGTTCAATATTGTATGAAATCAGGATAGCATTAACCCTTTAATGGCCAAGCCGGCCAAACATGGCTTGTGTATTGGTCTTGAGAAGTGTCCATTTACAGACCAAGACTATTTTTCGAAAATTTCCAGTCATTTCAGTTGTACATATAAATGTTCAAAAATAATCTCTTGATTTGCAAATGGATATTTTCAATGAGAAAATTTAAATTTTCATGAACAAATTTGAAGGTTAAAGCTTGAATTAAATCCTATTTAAAACTTACCTTCACAATAACCTTTAAAGCTCAAGTCAGTCAAACTGACCTCTGCAAAGGTCGTGAGAAATGTCCATTTGGAGGATAAGAGAAGACTATATTTGCTACTTTTCCACTGAAATGACTGCTCAATAACCGAACCAGTCAACCCAGTGGTAAATTTTCAAATATGTCCTTTTGGCATCCACACAGAGATTCACTGGGCATAAGTTTAGGTTTTCTTGACCGATTGTGACCAGTAAACGGTTAAAGTAGTTCATTGGTCTGATTTATCATCTGTCAATCATCTGACAACAATGATGAGTGTCGAAGTATGTACATTGGCCAGAGAAACTTAGTTCATCCTAAGTTATTGCCAGATTGTTATATAATGGAACAATCCAATCTGTTATTCAAGTGCCTTCAGGACCTCATTTTTAGCTGACATTACGATCAAAAGCAGTAGGGGTGTCACAAAACACAATGCATGCCATGTACAGTGATACTAAAGCTTGATGATACATGTATTGCATTGGCACCTCTGTATCGCAATATGGAAGTACACCATAGCTAGCCATTGGATTTTAAAATTAAAAACTGACATGACTTAATATCTATTGTATTATTTTCATCGTATTTTAACACAAATTTTAGTTTACAACAAAATATCTTGGCAAATACATGGAGATTGAGATTTCTGCTTGCCAGTACTTTATCCACTGTTAAATATGCCAAATAAATTGACAAAATGTTTTGTTTCACGTTTTACTTTGCTGGAAGTGATTACAGCCATAACTTTTACTTTGTAATATTTTGTATTTAATACAAGTCATCACCATATCATTTTTATCAGGACAGACAAGATGTAAGACATCACCACTCACTAAGTTGCGTCATTCTAATCATTTGATGGTCTGTATCATGATATGTATTGTATCGGGATGGGCATATCATAATACACATTGTATCGCGAGGTCCCTGGCAATACACACCACTAAAAAAGACATAGCTCAATAGTTTGATCACGAAAATCGAAAAGTTCATCAAAAAAGTGTATGAATTGGATCTCTTTAGTGAATTTACAATTTACTTAACATTCTGTTGAATACTTTGACACTAATTTGACTGGGAGCTGTTGAATACCATATGGCAGCAACAGCTCCAAGTCAGTTTAATTTCAAAACATTCAACAGCTTACCTGTATAATTGCCTTGAAATTGGGATTCTGAAGATTCTGGGTTCAAAGTATATAAATCGACTTCACCATTCATACAAAGTGAGCGGCAGAACCTGGCTAGAAATGGGCAGGGCATACACATGTAGCTAGAAATGGATCACTTCAAAAGAAGCATCTGAACAATGCAGCTTCCGCTATTAAGCTAAGTTTAATATTTTCAATGATATCTCTAGTCAAACTCTTTACCGTATCTTCTAGTGTGTTAAACGTGGGTTTTAACTGATTTTTTTTGTCTGCAGTGGTCTCGAGGGATGGCCATTTAAAGGGCAAGAGAAGATTATGAAAATTTACAGATGGTATAACTGGCTCGTTAACTACTTTTACGAATCCTGACAATTAACACCTTATTTCCCTAAAAAATGTGAGTGATAAAACCTTTAACTGTAGAATTTGGTCAAGAAAATTTAAATTTTCTCATAGAAAATGTCAATTTGCAGACCAAGAGAAAACTATTTTTATTTGTATTTACCACTGGAATCACTGGCACGGTTATCGAACCAGTCAATCCAGCGGTAAAATTTCAAAAATAGTCTTCTTTTGTTCTGAAAATGGAGATTTTTCAAAACTGCTGCAGAAGTTTGCCTGCTTGAGTGTTAATCCTTTAACCCTTGAATTTGTTCAAGAAAATTTTGCTTTCTCCCAAAGAAAATGTCCATTTGCAGACCAAGAGAAGACTATTTTTGAAAATTTACCACAGGAATGACTGGCTCGATAACCGAGCCAGTCATTTCAGTGATAAATTTTCAAAAATCGTCTTCTGGCTTGCAAATGCAAATTTCTCAACACCACCGCAGAAGCTGTTTTGGGCTGATAAGAGTGTTAAAGGGTTAAAAGGTTAACCCTTGAAACAGCAATGTCGACAAATTAGTTAATTCATTACCTGGAACTAATTTGAGTTGGTGTTGTTGCTGGCAGCAACAGCAGTGGGCCAGTTGAATTAGTTTCAAAATATTCAACAGCATATTTTTTGTAGTGCTACCTGCATAGTCTTCTAAAATTGGGATTCAGAGATTGCAGGGATCGATCGATCGATCCCAACATGGGCAAAGCATGGGTGGAGCTTTGCCAGAGATGGGCAGGGCATAGTTAACCCTTTACTGGTCAAATTTGGTCAAGAAAAACTAAATATTTGCTTATTGAATGTTGATTTGCAGGCCAAGAGGACTATTTTTGAAAATTTACCACTGGAATGACTGGCTCGGTTATCGAGCCAGGCATTTCTAGTGATAAATTTCCAAAAATAGTCTGTTCTTGGCCTGCAGATGGACATTCCTCAAGACCACTGCAGAGGCTGGTTTTGGCCGGCATGACCATTAAAGGGTTAAAATTTGATTCCTCCATTAGCGGTAGTAGGCAGGTGGTCACTTAACCCTTGAATCTATTCAAGAATTCTCATTGAAAATGTCCATTTGCAGACCAAGAGAAGAATATTTTTGAAAATTTACCACTGGAATGACTGGCTCGGTTATCGATCCAGCCATTCCAGTGGTAAATTTTCTAAAAATAGTCTTCTCTTGGTCTGCAAATGGACATTTCTCAAGAGCACTACAAAAGCCATTTTTGACTGATATGAGTGTAAAAGGGTTAATACACGTTGTCACTTTCTACATGATACGCCTTTTGAAGACCAAATATATGGTTTTTATGTTTTATAAATAATAAAAACATACAATTTGTACAACCTGACAGCCTATTAAGCATTTAAGATGGACTAAATCAAGTCATTCATGATGTAATTGATTATGACATCAGCCTACACATGACACATTTTGTTGATCATGACGTCATATGCTTGATGATAAAGTGGATTCCTCCATTGATTATGCTCCATAAGGTGGTCACTTGATACAGGTTTTACTGCATACATATACATAACATATACATTGGTAGGTGGACTCTATATAGGGAAAGTTTATATAGCGGTAGGTAGACTTTATATAGAGGTCTTTAGAGCAGAATTGACTGCATTAGAGTGTGTCTGTCAAGGGTTTTTTCAAAGTTTGTTCTTACTATCCGGTGATAACAAACTTACCATTAGTAAGAGAGTTCACATTCAACTGAAACTGTGCATGCTGAATTAAATGAAACTGTTCCGTCACATCTACATACTCATCTTCTGAAAGTTCAAATTCCGAGTCTGATAAAGGTAAAAGATTGAAATCATCCTCATCGTCCTCGTCACAATCATCACCGTTCACAGAGTTATGCACACTGGAATGATTACTTTCTTGGTCCGAAGAAGAATATGTGGAATTATTACACAAACTAGAATTGGAATATTGCGAGGTAACGTCTGAATTGTCGGAATACGACGTCGTTCTTTTTCGTTTCGCTAAAATATTTTTTAAAGCACTAGTCACATTATTTACAGATGTATTATTTTGGACAGAATGGTTGTCATGGCAACTGATGTCCTTAGTTCTGTTAACAGTAACAGAACACGTTTTATCACAGTCGAATTTATCACTTCCGTAGGTATGGTCGGAATTGGTTAATCGTTCATTAATAGCAAAATTTACATCCATTTCAACTTTATTGCACTTTGCCGCCTTTGTATCCATCTCCTGTTTTATTGCTATATTCCCAGAATCCAGGTCGACCTCTAACCCATGAAGCTTGTCCGTAAAAAGTTCGGCCAGAATTTCTGGTTGCCGGAGAACAATCACAGAAGGGCCTTCTCTTCGTCCACCATGATGCTGCACGAATAAATATACATACATGTGTAAGTTTCACCTGGCTGCTGACTTTCTACAGACTACATTCCCATGGGTTTTAACTCTGGACCTGTTGAATATTTTGAAAATAATTTGACTTAAAGTTGTTGCTGGCTAAGCCACCAACAACTTTCAGTCAAATTGTTTTCAAAATATTCAGTAGGCCTAGCGTTATTGTCAAATGAAATCATTGTCTGGTTGCTTACAGCAATCAGACAGTTAAAGTTCAAGTTGACTAAAAATCTTTGTTGGAGTGGCCTTTAGGAATGTCCATTTGCAGACTAAGAGACAACTATTTCTGAACGTTTACTACCGAAATGCTTGGCTTGATAACCGAGCCAGTCATTCCAGTGACATAACGTTAAAAAAAAATCTTGACCAGTCTCCACATGGACAGTTGCTCCTGACCACTACAAAGGCTATTTCGTGACATTGGTTGACCATTAAAGTTATGTCCAGCCATGGCCTCACTTTCCATCAGTCAGTTCCGTTTAACGTAACCCTTTAACTATCGAATTCATTCAAGTAAATTTCGACTTTCTCTTAGAAAATGTTCATTTGCAGGCCAAGAGAAGACTATTTTTGAAAATTCTGCACTGGAATGACTGGCTCAGTTATCGAGCCAGTCATTCCAGCAGTAAGTTTTCAAAAATAGTCTTCTTTTGGTCTGCAAATGGACATTTCTCAAGAACACGGCAGAAGCAATTTTGGCTGATATGAATGTTAAAGGGTTAATAACTGGTGAATTTTGAGAATGATGAACTGCAGCTTTCAGCAAAATAATTCCCAAAATGAACGTGATACTTGTCACCACACAGCTGTTACAACAGACCTCACGTGCAAATCTACAACTGATCTAATGGGTCATACTATAAGCATTACAAGCATATGTTCACCTAATGTACCCATTTACCATTAATTGTCAAGCTGATCATATGTCGTCTTGAGGAATGTGCATTTACAGGCTAAGAGAAGACTATTTTAACCGAGCCAGTCATACCTGTGGTAAATTTTCAAAATAGTCTTTTCTTGGCCTGCAAAATTTACATTCACTATGAAAAATTGTAATTTTCTCGACCAATCTTGACCAGTGTAGTCATTGTATAACATATTCTGTTGAATATTTTGAAATTAATATGACTGGAAGCCATTGATGCCCAAGGCAGCAGCTTCCAGTCAAAATATTCAACATCTTTCTTGTTTAATTGCACGTATACAGGGAATTTATCAGTGAAAGGGTTAAAAGCTATATTCACACAGGTGTCTGGAGTAGCAATAGATTTGAGCAAAAATTTATATATAACGTATTCACTCAAAATAAAGGGAGATAAATCAGGTAGGCTAAAACCTCATATGCACATTCAAGGGAGATAATCTATATTTTATACCATGAGAGTGAGTGAATCACTTACCATATCAATTGCAATTCGTGAACATGACATTGCATTCCCCCAAAATGGATCCCCTTTCAGGGTTACCTCTGGGGACTCAAGCATCATTGTGCCAATACCCCTATGTCCCACTATTTCAGGGTCAAACAAACAATCTGCAAATAAGAAAGAATTAATAATGTCATTAAATATTAGTTTAATAATTGATAGTTATAACTATCCATTGTTTAATCCTTTCTAGGTGAAGTCGGCCAAGACCAGACCGGTCTGTTGTGGTTTTGAGGAATGTCAATTTACAGGCCAAGAGAAGACTATTTTTGAAAATATACCACTGGAATAACTGGATCGGTAATCGAGCCAGTCGCTCCAGGGGTAAATTTTCAAAAATTGTCTTCTCTTGGCCTGTAAATGGACATTCAAAAAGTACATGTTTTGATTTATCCATTAAAGGGTTAACTACAAATCATTTGGTTCAAATTGTAATGTTTAATTCTATTTATAATTATAACAGAATTGTAAGAGTTATTAACCATTTGATGGCTTAATCAGTAGTGCTGTGTGAAATATGGTCACTTGTTGCCCAAGAGCAAAAACCCTGAAATATTTGCAACCAGAATGACTGGTTCATTTAAATACAGTCCGCCATTCCACTGCTAAGTTTTCAATAATACTCTTCTCCTCATCTGTATTTGAAAATTATTGAAAATTTACAGTGATAAATTAAAAATAAATTCTTTCTTGACCTGCAAATAGAAAATTTTCAAGACCACTGTAGAGGCCAGTTTTGAGCGAATTTCCAATTTAAACAATTTAAACCCTTTACCACTTCACCTGGCCAAAACAGTGGTCTTGAGAAATGGCCATTGGCAAACCAAGACTTTTTGAAAACTGACCACTGGAATGACTGGTGTGATAACCGATTCCAGTGCGAGATTTTCTAAAATAATTATCTCATCTTGCAAATGGACATTTTCTATGACAAAAGTTAAACTTTCTTGAAGAGCAAATTTGAGGGTTAAAGCATCGCGTGTATGCTTGTAGTGACTGTCACTCAGAGGTAATCATATTGATATATATATATATCCTAAACATATGCTTTTCAGAATGAATATTAACAAAATGGCATACATTGTCCATGTACTGAGAGCATGCAGATATAGATAATGTTCATTACCTAATCACTCAACAACCTATCTTTATTGACCACAGATTGGTAAGAGTAAAGGCAGGGTATAGTGGACCTCGCTGGAGTGGTCACTTAAGGCAGGGTATAGTGGACCTCGCTGGAGTGGTCACTTAATGCAGGGTAGTGGACCTCATTGGAGTGGTCACTTAAGGCAGGGTATAGTGGACCTCACTGGAGTGGTCACTTAAGGCAGGGTATAAGGCACCTAGCTACAACAATCCCTAGATCATATATCATATACATGTATATAAAGTATGGCCAGATCATGTTAACATTTGAATGATTGACAGACAAGACCAGCTATCGAAACTCACTCTTAACTGTCTGCCTGCTGAATTATTGCAGACTATATTTTCCATGGAGTTTAACTCTGGATAGTGAATATACTGAATATTTAGAAAAAAAATTGACTGAAAGTTGTTGGTGCCACCAACAACTTTCAGTCAAATTTGTTTTCAAAATAGTCAGCAGGTCCAGAGTTATTGCCCACTTAAATTATTGTCTGGAAGATTGCAGATGTCAGACAAATAATATAAATGTCCATTTGCAAGCCCAAGAAGACTATCTTTGAAACTTTACCACTGAAATGACTGGCTCGAACGCCTAGCCATAATCATTCCAGTGATAAATTTTCAAAACAAGTCCTCACTTGACCTACAAACAGACATTTACTATGGGAAAGTTTCAATACAAATTTTTTAAAGGATTATGGATACAGTGGGGTGCATAGGATGAAGCAGGGATGCTTAACTGTAAAGATTTGTCAGGAAGATTCTAACCTTTGCAGAAGAGAAAGCTATTTTTGAAAATTTACTACTGAAATGACTGGCTTAGTTATCGAGCCAGTCATTCCGGTGGTAAAATTTCAAAAATAGTCTTCTCCCTGCCAATGGTCTGATGATTCCTGTAGACCACTGAAAGGCCGGTTTGGGCTGGTTTGCATGACCATTAAAGAGCTAGGTTGAAATTTTTATTTACCTTCATGAGAAATACATTTGCATCCCTCCAACCCACCCCCAACCCCAGTGTTAAAATTTGTGTGTTAAAGGATTAATCCTTTTCCAACCTACAGATGAAATAAAACAATTTTGTTTTATTTCATCTGTAGGATGATTGAACCATTTAACACACAAATTTCCATTTTCTTATATAAAATATCAAATTCAAGACAATGACTCACTCCAGTTATCAAGCCAGTCATTCCAGTTGTAAATTTTCAAAAATAGTCTTTGGCTATTTTATAATAGATATTTCTCAAGAACAGTACAGAAAGCATCTTGGCTGACTTGAGTAGAAAGTGTTAACAATGAGCATTGCAGACCCTCACACTCTTGTTTTTGTCATGTTGTAAAAGGTTTTAGGATTTTTCCTGATTTTTTAAATCTCCTTTATTTTAATTGTCCAGATTTCATCGGATCACACCAAAAGATGTGCAAACCTAGTTTATGGTTGCACCCTTTCTTGTCTTTAAATTTGAGCAAAATCGGACCATAAGTTTCCGAGATATCCACAGATCCAGAATTTGATCTGATCTGGATCTGAGTTCTTTTATCCGGATCAAGACCAACGTCGTAGGATCCACTTACACAGCAAGTTCCATCCTTGAGCCAAATTGGATCAGTAATTCTTGAGATACAGATGCAGACACACATGCACACAGATGCATGTGTGCGCACACAGACGCGCGCACACACATAAATGCACACGCACGTACACAGACCTGTACATAGAGCTGATCTCTTCGTTCTCTGCAAGGGTAATGATTCATTAAAACTGAAATTTTGCTGAACAAATTTGCGGTTTAAAGGGTTAAGTCATTGATGCAAATATGAAAACTCACTATGTCCTGTAGCTCCGGAGCTACAGGACATAGTGAGTTTTCATATTTCCATCTTCATTGGCATGCTGAGTTCTACAGTAGTCATAAACCTGACCTAACGTAACAAATTCAATTCGTGGTAAAAAATACCCTGTTGATTATTTTTGAAATTAATTTGTCTGTCAAATTATTTTCAAAATACTCATCAGCTTTCATGAGTTGAAGTTCAGATAGGTTAGAAAACAGTTTTATCAGTGAAAGGGTTAAAGTATTAGTTGACTAAGCAATATGGTTTATGTTGATCATATTTTTTACAGGTGCGGTATCAACTGTTCATTTATTATAAATCATAGCTGAGTAACTAACAGATGGGTTTCCCCCTTCAGGTGCGCATGAGTAATATCTCAATGGACAGGAAGCTCAGGTTAATGATAAAAATACAGGGCCATATTAAGCCTGAATATTTTGAAAACAATTGGAGTGAAAATAGCTGTTCTCATATATGCATCAATGATTTAACCCTTTAAACCGCAAATTTGTTCAGCAAAATTTCAATTTTCTCATCGAAAATGTCCATTTACAGTCCTAGAAAACTATTTTTGAAAATTTATCACTGGAACGACTGGCACTGTTATTGAGCCAGGCCTTCCAGCTTTAAATTTTAAAAATATGTTTTCTCTTGGTCTGAAAATGGACATTTCACAAGACCACTGCAGAAGCCGTTTTTGGTTGTCTTGATGGTTAAAGGGTTAATTTTTCAGTCGATTGAGCTATGTTCTGAAAATATTATAGTCTACCCATCATGAATGCATCCATAAGAACAATCATGCATGCACACAGGCATCATGCAGCTGCATATATGTGCTCGCACTCACATGCATGCATATGCACGTACTCATGCACATACAGAGTGCACGCGTGCACACAACATGCATGCACTCACACAATTCTAAGCATCTGTCCATCCATCCGTTCACCCACCCCTCTATCTATGTCTCTATCTATGTATCTATCTATCTATATATCTATCTATAATTATATGTAAAAGGTTTTTGCAGGTCACATGACTATCATGTGATCATAATAGCTATAATGAAGAAAGAATTATGTCACCACCAATTAACAACACAATCAAATATAGACAGAATGTATACGCTGGAACCCTGGCAACTAAGAACCCATTTTGTTCTGAAATCTTAGAGGCAAACATTAGGCTGCATTCAGCTAAATAATTGCCCTTTGCTGATTGCTTTGAAAGCAATTTGACCAAGTGATTGAGGCTGGCATTGATCAATTTTCAGTCCACTTGTTTTCAAAAATAAGTGACAGGTTTTCATTTTGTCTACTAATAATATATTAACCCTTTCTGATGCAGGGCACAAGATTTTAGTTTCTTATTAACTCTAGTGTCAAACTGAGAGAATGTTTTGAAAACTATTTGGCTGCAAGCTGTTGCTTGACTTATAAAGCAGCAACAGCTGATAATTTCTCATACAAATAACAGCAGCTATAACTTCTATCAACAGGCATGTAGACAAACAAATTCTGTGCACACGTTTGTGAAGGGGTTAAGTATTAGCTAGCAAGTCTATATAGAAATAGGTTAACCCTTACCACTCTGATGTCAAAATGTTTAATTTTCAAATTAAAATAAAAGATGAACTGATGTTTATTTTTAACAAATTTGGTGGAAGATGGTCCTGTCGTAGACAGCAACATCTTCCACCAAAATTGTTGACAAATGTACACTAGTTTTTTTGCTATTGACGCAGGAAAAGATAGAATATTGACATCAGAGTTGTAAGGATTAAGATGTTGTGGGGGCATATTTACCAGCTTCTTAATAATTAATCTTTCGAGACGTTCCTCGAGTCCTGAAGGCGGTGTTCTAAGTCGGTGTTCTAAGTCGTGGACATCATCACCACAGCTAAATCCGTTTTACATTAGCAATATTTCAGCATAACATTCAATATATCCATCCCCTTCAAGCTTTGCCTACATAAATATCTGTACACTGTTTACTAAGTTAATAGACAATATCACAAGTGAAAAATCAATGAATCAAATCAAGGTCAGAAATCTATAACACAACGCCATTGCATTTGAATATATTTTACACACAGACAAGTCCTTGAAATATGACTCAGTCTAGCTAGCGATTACTTCTGCAATCAGTAGCGCGCATACCGTTAACAACCGGAATAGCCTAACTTTTACTGTAAGAGTTAGCAAATTTTGTATCGTTTTAACCATTTAGCAGTCACGATTTACTATGAAAGTTTAAATTTTTGCTAAAGCGAATGTACACTGGCTAGGCTTACGCGATTATGTGATTAAATTGAAAATTGCAATTATGTTTTAAATCGTGAATTTACATGATTAAAAATTAAATAATCGAATAATCGTGAAAATTTTCTATTGCATAAAATATTTCAAAACCTAACTTTCAATTACTTTTTAATGCGATCATCATGAAAAATTACATTTTGCTTAGTGAATGTATGTCCAATGTGCAGGGCCGGATAAGACTATTTTTGGAAAATGTATTACTGGAATGCCTGGCTCGAATCGAGCCAAGCATTCCAGTGATACATTTTCAAAAATAGTCTTCTCTTGCCTTGCAAATGGACTTTTCTAAACACCATTGCAGTTTTTGTCATTGATATTCTTTGTTGCCATCTCTTGGTAATTTGTATTCAAGCTGATTAATCGAGTAATCATGATTATTTTTTAATACTCGATCGCGATCACTCAATGCAATAATCAGGCAACCTAACACTGGCATGCTAAGACAAGACGCTTTTTGAAATCTTACCCCTGAAATGACTGGCGTGGTAATAAAACCTAATCATGTCAGTCAGGTAAGGTTCCAACAGGATTAAGTCTCCTCTAATTGGCCTGCAAATGGGCTTTTCTGAAGACCACTTACAAAGGCGGGTTTGGGGACAGCTTGGCCAGTAAAGGGTTAATTATTGACGATAAAGAAACTATCTTTGTTTAACCCTTTAGCCTGCAACTTTAAGAAATTACCAATTTTCTCATATCAAATGTCAATTTGCATAAACGATAAACGAGCTAGTCATTCCAGCGGTAAATTTTCAAAAATAGTATTCTCTTGGTCTGCAGATGGCCATTCAATAAATAATTTAAATTTCTTTGATAAAATTTTTCCATTAAAGTTTTAAAGGGACAACAGATAGAATGGTTAAACTATTTTATTCTGAACATTTAAGACAGACTCTGACGGCTGCAAACCACCAGACAATTATTACCATGGGTATTAACTCTAAACATGTTCAATCTTTTGAAAACAATTTGACTGAAAGCCAACAACTTTCAGTCAAATTATTTTCAAACTATTCAGCAGGTCCAGAGTTAAATCCCATGGAAAATGTTGTCCATACAGAAATTCACAATCATTATCATTAACCATTTCACTGATGAATTCCTGATGTCTCATTTTCAAGGCAACCATACAGGAAAACTGTTGAATTAATTTTTTCATTAATTTGTCTGGATGCCAAACAGCTTCCACTCAAATTAACTTCAAAATATTCAATAGAATAAGTTTTCTCTCATAAAATATTTAGTTTTTCAGAGATTTGTCCTTGAAAGGGTTAACCACGTAATAGGTAATTTAGTTCATGTCAAGAAAATGAAACTATTTTGCTTATTGAATGTTCATTTGTAGGATTGACTATTTTTGACAAATTTTCCTATATTGTCATGATTCTTGATATGATCACGCCTGAAGCATTCTAGCGATAAATTCTCAAAAATAGACTTTTCTTGGTCTGCAAATGGACACTGACCTCAAGACCATTAAAGTGGTAAATAATATGCTGCATATTTTCAGAACAATTTGACTGAAATTTATTGCTTCGAGAGACAGCAACTACTGTCAGCCAAATTACTTAAAAAGAGTCACTAAAAAGTTCACTACAAATGTATAGAACGTAATATTTATGGCGAAATAAAACAGAAACATACTAAAATTTCCTGCTATATTAATTTACCAGAAAAACACTGGATACTTACTGTTTAAATGTTTTAAAAAATATATGACTCAACAAAGACAACAATGCTATATCATATTCACCAACCTGTACTGCTTGTAGAACGCTTCAACAGCTATATCTAAAATAGAGTTAGTATATTTTGTACCTTGACTGTTGCATTAGGCACCAAAGCCAGGAATATATAAACTGGAAATAGCTCTGAGCCTGCTGAATATATCAAAAACAATTTGACTGAAAGTTGTTGGTGGCATATC
This sequence comes from Chaetoderma sp. LZ-2023a, assembly GCA_034401795.1. Classification (NCBI taxonomy): domain Eukaryota; kingdom Metazoa; phylum Mollusca; class Caudofoveata; order Chaetodermatida; family Chaetodermatidae; genus Chaetoderma; species Chaetoderma sp. LZ-2023a. Next base: position 103,596,499 of record CM067366.1, read on the forward strand.
CACCAACAACTTTCAGTTAAATTGTTTTCAAAATATTCAGCAGGTCTAGAGTTAAACCCCATGGAAAATGTAGTCTGCAGTAATTCAGCAGGCAGACAGTTAAATGAGATCGCATAATTAGCAATTCCAAGACAAAAATATTTCCATTTTTGCATAATTATACTGGCATGAATAGATAATTAGGTCTCTGTAAGGTATATTTGTTTAAACGATAACGTTTTAATATGATTGGACAGATAAATATTCATAGTCATTCAGACAAGCGACTCAATATTGTAGCTTATTATACACCCACATACCTGGATGTGGCTCTATAGGCTAACCTCAGAAACACTGTTAGGTACAATAAACGGTAGACATGGTTGACAGAAAAAAGCTGTTTTGCTATTTTTAATTGTGACAAAAGTATTATATAACAACTGAATAGACATTGAATTAACCATTTCATCACTGTTCTCTCAAACGTTGTTACGGAAACGTTGGCAGAATATTTTCACGAGAATCTTTAGTACATCATAAACAAATCTGATGTATTTAACTCTAATATGACAGTATAGAAAAGAACACTTTCACTTGATGACATTGACTTTGCAGAAGTGGTCTCGAGGAATGTACATTTGCAAGCCAAGAGAAGACTGAATATTTACAGCTGGAATGACGGGCTGGATAACCGAGCCAGTCGTTACAGTGGTAAATTTTCTAAATAGTCTTCTTTTGACCTGCAAATGTACATTTAATAAGCTAATATTTAGATTTTTTGAACAATATTAGACATTTACCCTTTCACCGACAAATTCCCCATATCTCATTTTCAACGCATACAGGAAAACTGCTGAATATTTTGAAATTAATTTGACTGGAAGCCGTTGCTGCCGCTGCCTTAGGCAGCAACACCATCCAGTCAAATCAATTTCAACATATTCAACAAAATAAGTTTTATATCGTAAGGAATATAACTTTCCAGAGATTTGAAAATTTACCACTGGAATGCTTGTCCCCACTTCAACCCCAAATATTTGTATGTTTCTTGACAAACTGACCTGACGCATGGCCATTTAAAAGGGCTATTAGAATGAAGTCATTTTACCTTATTATATTTGAAGTGGCAAGAGCTCCCAGTCAAATTACTTTCAAAATATTAAGCATAATCTTCCCTAGATTTAATATAAACAATGTGTCACTTCCAAGATGTACAGGTTAAAGTGATATTAATTTGACTCTGCATGCGCGGGTATGATGCTGACTCTGCATGCGCGGGTATGATGCTCACTCTACATGCGCGGGTATGATGCTGACTCTGCATGCGCGGGTATGATGCTGACTCTGCATGTGCTGGTATGATGCTGACTCTGCATGTGCTGGTATGATGCTGACTGCATGTGCTGGTATGATGCCGACTGCATGTGCTGGTATGATGCTGACTCTGCATGTGCTGGTATGATGCTGACTCTGCATGTGCTGGTATGATGCTGACTCTGCATGCGCGGGTATGATGCTGACTCTGCATGCGCGGGTATGATGCTGACTCTGCATGCGCGGGTATGATGCTGACTACATCTGCTGGTATGATGCTGACTCTGCATGTGCTGGTATGATGCTGACTCTGCATGTGCTGGTATGATGCTGACTCTGCATGTGCTGGTATGATGCCGACTGCATGTGCTGGTATGATGCTGACTCTGCATGTGCTGGTATGATGCTGACTCTGCATGTGCTGGTATGATGCTGACTCTGCATGCGCGGGTATGATGCTGACTCTGCATGCGCGGGTATGATGCTGACTCTGCATGCGCGGGTATGATGCTGACTACATCTGCTGGTATGATGCTGACTCTGCATGTGCTGGTATGATGCTGACTCTGCATGTGCTGGTATGATGCCGACTGCATGTGCTGGTATGATGCTGACTGCATGTGCTGGTATGATGCTGACTCTGCATGTGCTGGTATGATGCTGACTCTGCATGTGCTGGTATGATGCTGACTCTGCATGTGCTGGTATGATGCCGACTGCATGTGCTGGTATGATGCTGACTGCATGTGCTGATATGATGCTGACTCTGCATGTGCTGGTATGATGCTGACTCTGCATGTGCTGGTATGATGCTGACTGCATGTGCTGGTATGATGCTGATTCTGCATGTGCTGGTATGATGCTGACTCTGCATGTGCTGGTATGATGCTGACTCTGCATGCACGGGTATGATGCTGACTCTGCATGTGCTGGTATGATGCTGACTCTGCATGTGCTGGTATGATGCTGACTCTGCATGTGCTGGTATGATGCTGACTCTGCATGTGCTGGTATGATGCTGACTGCATGTGCTGGTATGATGCTGACTCTGCATGTGCTGGTATGATGCTGACTCTGCATGTGCTGGTATGATGCTGACTGCATGTGCTGGTATGATGCTGACGATGCATGTTAGATGATGATGGTTGTCTGATCCACGTGAACTGACTCATAACACCAGATGAATGAATTACTGTCACAGGCTCCAGGGACTGCAGAGTTGTTGGGTTTGGCATCATGTTTTCTACAAGCCGGGTAAGTTGGCTGTCCGTTTCTTTATTTCAGTATTGAAGGACAATTATCTTATACACCTATATGATAGAAGGTAGTTCCTCATCCAAGATGAAATTTTTACCATAATCAGGCCATTGAATATCCATGTTTTAATAATTCTCAGATAACTGAAATCATTGGTAAGCCTTTAACCGTATGACGCCTAAGTTTTTGCATATGACAAACTGTTTTCTAAATATTCAGCAAGTCTAGATTTTTTGCTTATTGAAATTATAATTCTCTGGCAGCTTGCAGCGGCGAGACAGTAAATGGTCAAGCTGACAGACGCTCATGACCACTGCAATGGTCTTTAAATTTGCAGGATAAGAAGATTTTTGAAAATTTACCACTGAAATAAGTGGCTTGATGATTGAACCAGTCATTCCAGTGGTAAAATTTCCAAAATATTCTTTTCTCATCCTGCAAATGAATATTCATTGAGGCCAAATTTAGATCTTCTTGACTTAAATCTTGACCATTACAGAGTTAATCTACTAATTTAACTTGAATTTAATTTAAGTATGAGAACTGGTCACCACAAGCTTTTAGCAATATTGTTTCCAGTATAGTTCTTTTTATTACTTCACTAAAAACATGTTAGCTACGTGACCTAAATCTAGAATTCCCTGAGATATTCTTAAAATAGTTTATGACACTCATGCATTCCATCTGACCCGCAGTAATCCCAGGATTTAATGCATGCATGTCTCGATCAATACCTGGAGATTTCTCCGTGACTCATACACCAATATTTAGATATAGTGACTGAATACGTCTCACATCTTTAAATAAAATTATCACACATACGTACAGGCCTACATGTATATGAATCAATGATTAACTAGTACGTTAAACTAAATCCCTAAGGCTTCAGATCATGACCAGACGGTTACCATAACGATAAACGTGTATTTACCAGTAAACAAAAACCGCGTCATCATTATTACAGGTGTTCATTTTTTTGCTTATAAATTGACATAATGCGCTTTAACCCTTTAAGCCTAGATTTACTCAAGAAAATGTCCATTTGCAGACCAAGAGACTATCTTTGGAAATTTACCACTCGCGAATGACTGGCTAAATTTTCAAAAATAGTCTTCTCTTGGTCTGCATATGGACATTTCTCAAGACGACTGCAGAAGCTGTTTTTATCTGATATGAGTGTTAAAGGGTTACCATTCATAAGATGGTGTGTCAGTGTAAATAGGTCAGTGAACGAGTTAACCCTTTAGCACTCATATCAAACAAAAACAGCTTCTCCAGTGGTCTTGAGGAGTATCTATTTGCAGACCAGGAGACTATTTTTGAAAATTGACAACTGGAATGACTGGTGCGATAACCGAGCCAGTCATTCCATTGGCAAATTTTCAAAAATACTCCTCTCTTAGTCTGCCAATGGACATTTTCTATGAGAAAATTAAAATTTTCTTGAACAAATTTGAGGGTTAAAGGAGTTGTGGACGAGTGATTCGTTGTTAATCAAAACTAGCTACATTGGTTATATATTACTGTAAGCCCTTGAAGCAGGACAAACCTGATTATTATCATCCACCCTGTAAGGCCCTCTCCCTATCCCCACCCACCCACATTAGTGTGCCTGTGCGCATGCATATCTGAAATCTGAAGAACCACAGATTTGGCTCAAATCTTAACATAAGAAATGGTGTTACAGTAAATTAAGATTTCCGGATTTTGGCCGTGATCCGGATTAACAGTGGCCTTTAAACCTTGACCTTTAATGGTCAAATTTCATCGAAAATATTTAAATATTTTCTTATTAAATATCCATTTACAGGCTAAGAGAACACTTTTTGAAAATGTATCGCTGTACGACTGGCTCGGTTATCGAGTCGGAGTTATTCCAGTGGTAAATTTTCAAAAATTGTATTCTCTTGGACATTCCAGAAGACCATAACAGACGCCATTTTTTGTCGGTATGACCCTTAAAGGGTTAAAAAGCTTTATCTAAATCAGATCAAATGCTGGATCCCTGCATTATAATCACCAAAACTCTTCTGGTCCTATTTGCTGTAAATTTTACATCAGAAATGGTATTATCCTACACTAGGTTTGTGATATGGAAATCTGACAGAAATGTGATAACAACAACAGGATGATGGTCACTCTGAGACTGATTCTCTAAGCTTACTGTATTCTGTGGCTGTAGTAGTAAACATTCTACAAGCTGTAATCTCAGTCCTCATATAAATGTTCGCTTTTGACCACTATGTCTTGTCCTCAGCCAAATCTTTAGCTTTATCAGGCCCAAATGTGATCTGAGTGTACGAGTCCTTCATTCTTAATGTCACCCCACAGCATGCTTAACATATTTATGCAATGATGCCCTCTTCTGGCTTTATATTTGCTGGCACCCAGTACTGTGAATTCTAAGGCTCTGTGCTGGTGTCTTCTGGCATCCTTAGCACATGGCCGAACATGACTAATAATCTTTACAGGACAACTTTTACAGACAGTGGCGATGTATTACACATCTTGTATAGACTATAGTGATTCAATGGAAATTAAGGACAGCATCAAGGACACGCAGGTTGCATTGTACAATCCTAGTCTTTTTCTCACGGGCAGCTTTGATTTACGAATCCAGTTTCCTAATTGACTCGGCTGAATGTAGCAACATCATCAGTACTTTTTCGTTATCTTCATGCATTGTTAATAGGTATATTTGGGTGAACTCTGTTTTGGACTCGTTCATTTTTAGTTTGCTTTCTGAAGCTCTGATTGCTCTTGTCTTTTGGTGTAAAATTAATCTGTTGAATATATTTTGAAACTAAATTGACTGTAGCTGCCTTGTGTCTTGTCCTCAGCCAAATCTTTAGCTTCATCAGGCCCTGTATTCTGTTGAATATATTTTGAAATTGACTGTAGCTGCCTTGTGTCTTGTTCTCAGCCACATTTTTAGCTTCATCAGGCCCAATCGTGATCTGAGCTACCTTAGGAAGTAACAATTTCCAGCGAAATTAGCTTCAAAATATTCAATCATAAGATTACCTTATACAATCACCTTAAAATGGTGATCCTGGGAAAATATAAATATGCAGAGTACTGCAATTATTTGTCTCAGCCATCTAACTGTGAGAGATCTCAAGTCAGAGTTGCTCAGCACACGCCAGTCGCAATCGCTTGAATATGCTGTTTCAATTTGCATCCTGATCTCAATGGGTCACACACGAGGCAGTTCTTCGGCTGAGGTGTCTTATAGTCTGAATATCTTTGCAATCAGTTGTCTAATATCAAAGACAAGTTTGTTATGAAATTGTCCAGGAGACAAATGTTCGCATCAATTGGTGATTAAGATTAAGTGTGTGGTGAGATAATTTAAGCTAATAGTTTGACGGATATTACAATCATTAACTGGCCCACTGCAGCAAGCCATCAGACAATAATTTCAATGAGCAACAAGAGCTCCGCAAACGGCGCATAATACCCCGCCATGATGACAAACCAGTGAATGAGTGCTATCAGAATATTATTTATTTCTTCCCGAGACACAGACCAGTCAGCCTTATGAAGTGTCAAAGCAAGCCGTTAAACAGTCAAGGAGGTATCGTACAGAAACCAATTTTCAAGTTGGTCACCGCTGCCTGCCGGCCATATTGGATTTCGGATTATTGTAAATTTTGATAAGTTTCTTCACCAGACATATTCTAACCTCCCTATGAAGTGAGCCGATAAATGGTAACAGAGATATCATCCAAAAATCAACTTTCAACATGGCAGCCCGTGGTAGGCGGCCATCTTGGAGTTCGGATCATCATCAATTTCGATAGGTAACCACCCTATGAAGTTTCAAAGCAATCTGATAAATGGTTACAAAGTTATCAGCCAGAAACTTATTTTCAAGATGGCCACCTGTGGCTGGTGGCCATCTTGAATTTCGGATCATTGTTAATTTTGACAGGTTTCTTCCTCAGAGCTAGTCCAACCACCCTATGAAGTTTCAAAGAGATCCACTAAACGGTTAAGGAGTTATCATCCAGAAACTAATTTTCAAGATGGCCGCCAGTGCCTGGTGACCACCTTGGATTTCGGATCGTAGTTATTTCGATAGGTTTCTTTCCAAGACCTAGTCCGATCCGACAAACGGTAACGGAGTTATCATCCGGAAACCACTCTGCCGCCCGCCTGGCCACCCACCCGCCCAGACGGACGGCACCATTACATAATAACCCACCAAATTATTTGGTGGGGTATAAAAACTGTTGAAGTGCTGAATATTTTGAAAACAATTTGACTGAAAGTTGCTGGTGGCTTAGCCACCACCAACATTCAGTAAAATTGTTTTCAAAATCTTTAGCAGGCCCAGAGATATAACCCATGGGACATGTTGTCTGCAAAAGCTCAGCAGGTACACACGCTTAAAACTCAAGGAAAGTTCACATTGCCAAAGTCAATTATCTTTCAGTATCAATTAATTGATATCCAATGTATACTTTTATAGAGCCTCTGGCCAGTGGTTTGAATAATAGAATCAGGAGTAGGTGTACCCTGTACCAATTAACCCTCCAGACAGCCAAAAACGGCTTTTGGAGTGATCTTAGGAGTTGCCCATTTGCAGACCAAGAGAAGGGTATTTTCGAAAATTTAGCATAATAAATGAGCCAGTCATTCCAGTTGTAAATTTTCAAAAATACTCTTCCAAATTTTCTATATTGACATTTTCAGGAATACACTTGACGGTTAAAGGGGTAATAAAAATATGAAATGACCTATATATTATAAAATGTGTATAAACTATAATGTTTGCTCATGCATGCAATTACATATCCTTGTAATAAAACACAACCTGTCACTCCTGCATGTATTTACCGCTACTAGTAATAAAATTGTGGAATGGATATTTTTAATTTGAGGGGAAAGTATGGAAGAATATGCTGTGGAGTTTGATTGCATGTTGAAGTCAAATTGCTTTCAAAATATTTAGCAGCAAACACTCAATTATACGCATAAATGTATATCTTGCACAGCTCATTAGAAGCCGAGATATGTGCAAACACACTCCTCGTGAACCATAAAATATTGGTCATTCTCTGACTTATTGGTAAAAACTAAAATTTTCATGGCGAAAATTAAATTGCCAATAATTCAGAATGACCAATATCAATTGGGATAGTTAATCTCACTGTTTGTTTGTTTGTATGTCATATGTTATCAGTGTCCAATTCAAGGTGTTTTTATTTAGCTCCACATACCAGATATCTTATATCTTAAGATTCATGTTCACCCTTTTGAGATTATACATGCACACATGCAAGCTTGAAATATTATACCCAAATATCAAATGGGTGCAGTACAACAATATTGACGTCAGCGGTCTAGACCATTTTGACCGTGGTAGAAAACTGCCACGTTCAGTTAGGGTTTTGTATCCAGTGGATGGTTACATTTCTGAGTTGGTCAAGCCTATATGATTACTCCCAAGTTTGATATTGGCGGACCAGCAGCTTCCAAACCCACCCCGCCAGTTCCGGTGCCCTTGTTGTACCGAAGCATTTATTAGCCCCTCTGCGACTCCTCATTCTCTAAATATCTCCATCTGTAGGGTTACGTCATAGAGACCAATACTGGCATGTGCAATGACGGAAGAGAGAGCGCAATTAAATCATGCTGTCTGCAGCTTATTTTTAAATTCCTCGACTGTCTGCACAGACACTATCTTCACCTTGCTGGTTCCACCGTTCTTTAGATTTGCGTCGTGGAAATATTGTCCACCAGAAAATACTTCAGGAGTTGTTCCTTGCTGATCAAATTTACAACTATGTTGTCTGCAGAGAACCCTTCAAAATGCTTGGTTCAGATGGAGCGTTTAGGTTTGATAGGAGTCAGAAACTGTTCCTGTGGGATAGCCACTACGAGCTCATTTACCACTTTGTGCAAGAATACTAAAAGGTATTGTTTTCTGCGGCTCTGAAGTGTTGGAATTTCCAGTTTGTTAAGCTCTTTCTGAATACTGCCCTGCTCAGGTCACCTGTCAGTCTTTTGTTATAAATCTAGCAGGCTGTCTCTGTATACGTTCAAGTTTATCAACATCCATATGAAGATATGGGTCTGTGACATTGCTGAACCATACTGGAGATTTGAATGGACAAATGACACATAAGCTGCATGTTTGCCAGAGGTAGAACATTATCTAAAGGTTCCTATGCAAGAATCTGAGGTGAATTGGGTTTTTAGAAATATTTCCAATGTGGGTACTCCATTTAATTAAGGTCCTTTGAAAATGTAATGACAATGTACGGGTTTGCCTCAACTTGGGTTAAGGCGGTATATTGTCCAACATATTAAAAGTGTAATCATCAATTTCTGATGCTAAGGCTGTAACACTTGGTGCAAAATTTAATACCCCACTTCTCAACTTACTGTTCTAGTTTTTCCAGGTTTTGTTGCAGAGCAATGGTGGTCTGCATAGATCATATGGCATGGTAAAATAGACAGTCATCTGCGACTAATCTAACTTGTGACCTAACAGTCTCTAGTAGCTAGATCATTGATATGGCACAGGAATAACAGCGGTCCAAGAACTGTACCTTTAGGAACACCACCATCCTTGTGAAAAATTGTCTATGGTTTTATCCATTATCTCAGAAGTCCCCTTGACGACCTTCTCCCAATAGCTGCAAGCAGACTAAAAATTGAGAATTTCTTTATGAATGAATCCAAAACAGAGTTCACCCACATATACGTGTACCTATCGACAAAGCATGAAACTATAGAAAATGACGACCCACTTTGTGGCGTCGAGCCATTGAGGAAAAGTTAAATCCTGGGCTCACTGCTTAGCAGTACTGCTGACATTTCTGCATGCTGCATCATGGGGAACAGTCCTTCTGGAAGCTATGGATTCATAGATCAAAGATGCCCTTGATAAAGAGGCTATGTTTATACAATGCAACATGCGTATCCTTGATGCTGTATAACTGTAACAGCTGGGCAGCTCCAAAGGCAGCTTTACACAAACTTAATGCCTGCCACTGCAAACACCGATGGCCAGACAGCATAATTTCCAACGAGGCACACCACTATCTGTAAAAGTAGCCCAACAAAGATGGTCCATGTTTGGCCATGTGCTAAGGATGCCAGAAGAGACACCAGCACAGAGCCTTGAATTCACCGAACTCGGAGCCAGCTAATACAAAGCCAGGAGAGGACGTCATTGCATAAATCTGCTAAGCGTGCTACGAGGTGACCTCAGGAAAGCAGGACTCAGTACACTCAAGTCAAGAATGGACCTGAGGAAGCTAAGGGTTTCAGCTGAGGACAAGACACAGTGGGCAAAAGCGAAGAAGGACTGATTGCAGCATATATATATATATATATATATATATATATATATATATATATATATATATATATATATATATATATATATATATATATATATATACACCTGTGCAAAAGTTAAGCACCAGCAAAAACAATAGAACGTAGAAACATGATGGTACAACTAGGCTGCCATACTTTTTGTCCCCGCGTTAGCTAACATAATTCCAAGTACGAAATGCACATGCATGCATGACTTCACGCCGCTTGATGTCCGTGCATGGCGGGAAACAGCACACGTGTTCAGTTATGTAAAAGTCCAGTTTGAGGTGTAGAACATTACATACAGATTTAGGCGACAAGATTAGGAATTTTGTGTTCATGACCGTGGTTTATTTGTACAGAGAGAATTAGCTCTTGATTGTGAACCGCTATGGCAAGACGAAGGTTAAGTGATCGTGTGAAA